>JANRMR010187250.1:0-11027 GCA_025434825.1 Bergia sp. 'catenularis'
TGATATTCAGATTCACTCTACCACTTTAATGAAATAAAGGTTTGGAACCGATAGTCATATCTTGTTGGATCAATACACCTTGGGTGTGGTCAATCCTTTTTTGATTAAGTTTTGACTACCATCAATAACATAAGTTCTAATAGAAAAAAACACCAGTACCACTCAGCAAAACTTAACAGAATGAAAAACACGACAAGAATTTTCTGATTACTGCAATACGCAACTGGTTTGTTTCCTCTTATAAATGAATCATGACTCAACGAACTCTAGAGACTTGACACTATGATCTTGATGAACGATATTCTAAGCGATGCTTAATTAACACAAAGTGCTTTATGCCGCTAAAATCGACTCCCGTATCACACTCGGACAAAACATTTGGGGTAAAAAATGTAACAAACCTCTTTTGAGGTGCTCGATAATACAGGCAAATAACATCGGACCGCTCAAGGGTGGACGCGGCCGCCCGAGGGCCAGTGTACAGTAAATGTCTGAGAAATATTTCGGGGCTTTGTGAAATGGCCCTTAACAGAGGGTAGCCGCATAACAGAAATTCGACTGTATGATTACACCTTTCATAATGACATCCAATTCTAAAGCTAAATCCTTTCCCGAGCCAAGCGGCTCATAAGGCCGGCGCTTATCTCCAGTTTTCCTTTGCGTTAAGCGGATAAGAATCCTTGGCTCCCCTTGGACGGTTTTTTCTTTTTAAATTGAGTGACATAAAATTTAACTTCTGAAAAAGAAAATCCATGATTCAGTCATGAAAGAACCCCTTTAAGCTGTCAAGATTCTTTGACCCCCCCTGGACAGGACACTAATCCATCACAGGTTAGCCCCCAGAAGAAGATGGTATTCATTTACACAGCTGAGTCGACTGGAGCAAGTCGAGTAAAGCGCCGTGCTCAAGGACACAACACAGTGGTCAGACCGGTGTTCGTGATAACTTGATAACGAGTCAGACACGCTAACCACTCGACCACTGCGCCGCGACTTCATAATGAGATAGAAAAGTGAAAAACAAGCTTGAGCCACCATAAAAATAGTGGTAAAGTAAGATATATGACCTGTGTTTGGAATCTTCCATAACCATCTGCAGCAACCCCTTCTCTGATCGGTCTTGAAAGTGATCCAATAATGTCTCGTAAGCAACCATGCTCTCTTTCCGCATCCCACATCTACAAGGAGTTTGGCGAGGATTTAGTACTAAGTACAGTGCAGTAAGATAGACAGTCACATATAGACAGAAACAGACATAAACTTAACAGACAGAATTGCTGACTGACTGACTGACTGACAGACAAACAGATAGAAACATTTACAAACAAGCAAGGACAGATACAATTGAACAAACTGACAGTCAGTCAAACAGACAGATGCATTTACATACTAGCAGAGCTGCAAAGACAGACACAGCCACAAACTTGACAGACTGATTGATTGACAGACAGACAAACAGATACATTTACATACATGCAGAGACAGACATGCAGAGACAGACACAGAGATGAACTTAACAGACAGAGAGGCAGATAGACGGACGGACGGACGGACGGACGGACGGACAGACAGACAGACAGACAGACAGAAAGAAAGCTCTCCAAATTGACAAAGGGAACCCAGACAAAAAAAAGTATGCATAAAAATGAACTGATGCTCAGAAAGACAGACAGATAGACACTCCCTTTCCCCCTTTGTAACAAGGTAAATGGGTAACACTGCCACACAAATAACAACGTACCTCTCCAACAGGTGCTCGACTTCCACTGCTCCCAACTGAAGACGATAATCTGCCAATACCTTCCTGAAATCGTCTCTAGTCACCTGTGGTAAGAAATTAACCAGAATCAACTAGTGCGTCCAATTGACAGGTCGAAAAACATCAAAGAAGCTAATAAATTTGCAAAAGGTTACAAAAAGCAAGGGTTTCAATACGAAAATATTTTCATCGTAAATCCTCTTTGTCAGCTGTGAAAGATAAACCACAAACTTTTTTTGTAAAACACGTTTCAGGTTGCTTACTTTAGACGTAAATACTAGATTTTGATGCGTCATCTTGGAAATTTGCTGGCGTGTGTATGTTATTACTATTTTTGCATTAAAATATCAAGTGATCCCTGAGCGTGGGATGTCTGCGATGACCTTCAGTCACATATTTCCTGTTTGTGACTATTATTTTTTAAGTATGATAGAGTCAAGAAGCAAGAAAACAAGGCAAAGCAACCACCTCAGGCTGCCACCTGTAAGGTTAGAATGTACACAAACAGGCCATGTTTTACCAGGGCTGTGTGGTTTTATAGACCTTTTTCAATTTTAAAATTATTATAGAGTAATTATCTTATCTTGGAGAAATTGTTAGTTAGCCCTTGTCACAAAAGAAATCAGACACTAAGTACCGTAACAACAAATAATGTGAGGCATATCAATTTAACATTAAATAGGAAAGTTACAAAATCCAAAACCAAAGATTAGTGTGTTTCTAAACTAACCTTTCCTGTTTTATCAACGTCGAATTTTAGAAATGACTGTAACATGTCGTTGTATCCCTCCTTGAACTACGGATCAGAACAAGAAAATCAAGTATTTAAGGATGTTTCATTGTGACCAACGACATTAATAACACGCAGTTTAACTCTCTTCCCACACGAGTTTGACGAGTTGTTTCTTTGAAGGGGAATCAGTTACTCTCAATTTCTGGAAAACTACGGCATTTGAATTAAAATTGCACTTACAATCACAATCTTATACGAAATAAATGTTGCTTTCTTAGTCCAGTGAATCCTGAGGTACGTTCTTGGTATACCAACGCCAAACATGCTGTTTTGGGATTTACTGGACAAAGATGCGTAAAACAGAGGTGGAAACAAACTTTGTTCAGCAACGGCCAGCCGGGCCAGTGACAAAAGGAATCCACTCGCCTGAGAAAAATTTGACCGGCCCGTAATGAATTATTTTTTTTCATTATTAATCTATATTGTGTAAAACTTGTTAACTTAAGATAATATGCACTTTAAATGTGTCAAAGGTTTAACTACTCTTTCAAAAGGTGAAGCTCTCCTTGTTCCATAATGAACATCTCTCAAAGTGTCAAATCTTTGATGCAGTTTCATTTCTAGTCCAAAGTGAAGTTTACATATTTGTAAAAAACATTGACGAGTTACAGATATATTTAGTTACGTTAGAATTGTATTTGTTTACAATATCAATTCACTAGTATCCTGTACAAATATGTGTTTTTTCCTGCAAAACGTGCAGGCCAGACGGGCCAGTGCTTTGTGAAATTTACCGACCCGAGGTGAAATTTCGCAGCCACTAGCCGTCGGGCCAGTGATAAAAGTATTGATTTCCTTACATGTACAAACACAAAATAATTGAGAGAAAGTGAGGAATATGTCAGTTTTTTCTGATGTTCAAAAGATCAATTCTCCCGAAAAGTAGGTGTAATTTCTCAAAACTACCTTTGTCAATCTGTGACTGAAACGGGCAATATTTTTAACGCCCACTTGAAGATGGCGGACGCTTACTAGTACCGCAAAATTATTCAAACTGACACTCAAAGAGAAAAAAAATTCAAGAAAAAATTAAAGTTAAACAAAAAAAGAGAGAATGGCGAACATGGTGGGTCTAACACTGTAGTCACCATGCACTACCACTACACCAGCCACTCAATTCGCTGTCAGCTACCAAAGTTTATATTTCCCTGGCTCTTACTTCGTTCCTTTTCTAAAAAACTAAAGTAACCCTAACCCTAACCTTAATCTTTACTACCACTACCACTACTACGTCGGCCACAGCCGAGCCATTACCACAGATAACCATGAATAACCCTATCACATGACGTTTGGAATATTTAACGAGCTGAAACGGTCCGCCATCTTGAAGTGAGCATAAAAAGTCAAATCGCCCAGAACAGAGCTTTTCTCAACTGACAACTACCAAATTTGTGACCAAACGAACCATAAAGTTCAGAAATGCAAAAAGATAGCTTTCGTGCTCTTTCGAACAATACACACAATATTTTCAAAAAAATCATACTTTTCAAAAGAGAAACTTGCAGGAGCCTCAACACGAGGTAAAATGTTAAACAAAAGACTTGTCACCTTTTGACTCAACAGCTTCAGAACACCGGAATTGATTTCCTCTGACCCTTGTTCAACATCGGGACTCGTTTTCTGTGTTTTCTCTACTGTGCTGTGCGTCTCAGCCATATTTTCTTCTCTTGATTTCGCTTCCACCTCTTTGTCTGCCTTTTCTATTGCAGCAGCTGTTTCTGTTATTTTGCTTTTTGAAGGCCCTGATTGTGTATGAAATTATTTAGTGGTAAGATTTGAGATTTGCAATGACAAAGTGAAACTGACTGCAAACCCAAGCTTCAACGCCTAGGTCAATCCCCTGGTTCAATCCCCGGGTTCAATCCCCGGGTTCAATCCCCTGACTCAATCCCCTGACTCAATCCCCTGGTTCAATCACCTGGTTCAATCCCCTGGTTCAATCCCCTGGTTCAATCCCCTGGTTCAATCCCCTGGTTCAATCCCCGGGTTCAATCCCCTGGTTCAATCCCCTGGTTCAATCCCCGGGTTCAATCCCCTGGTTCAATCCCCGGGTTTAATCCCCTGGTTCAATCCCCGGGTTCAATCCCCTGGTTCAATCCCCTGGTTCAATCCCCTGGTTCAATCCCCTGGTTCAATCCCCTGGTTCAATCCCCTAACTCAATCCCCTGGTTCAATCCCCTGACTCAATCCCCTAGTTCAATCCCCTGGTTCAATCCCCTGATTCAATCCCCGGGTTCAATCCCCGGGTTCAATCCCCTGACTCAATCCCCGGGTTCAATCCCTGGGTTCAATCCCCAGGTTCAATCCCCTGACTCAATCCCCGGGTTCAATCCCCAGGTTCAATCCCCAGGATGAATCCCCTGGTTCAATCCCCTGACTCAATCCCCTGGTTCAATCCCCTGATTCAATCCCCGGGTTCAATCCCCTGGTTCAATCCCCTGTCTCAATCTCTTGGTTCAATCCCCGGGTTCAATCCCCGGGTTCAATCCCCGGGTTCAATCCCCTGACTCAATCCCCTGGTTCAATCCCCTGGTTCAATCCCCTGGTTCAATCCCCTGACTCAATCTCCTGGTTCAATCCCCTGACTCAATCTCCTGGTTCAATCCCCGGGTTCAATCCCCAGGTTCAATCCCCTGGTTCAATCCCCTGACTCAATCCCCTGGTTAAATCCCCTGATTCAATCCCCGGGTTCAATCCCCTGGTTCAATCCCCTGACTCAATCTCCTGGTTCAATCCCCGGGTTCAATCCCCAGGTTCAGTCCCCAGGTTTAATCCCTGGGTTCAATCCCCGGGTTCAATCCCCAGGTTCAATCCCCGGGTTCAATCCCTGGGTTCAATCTCCGGGTTCAATCCCCGGGTTCAATCCCTGGGTTCAATCCTTGGGTTCAATCCCCAGCTTCAATCCCCGGGTTCAATCCCTGGGTTCAATCTCCGGGTTCAATCCCCGGGTTCAATCCCTGGGTTCAATCCTTGGGTTCAATCCCCAGCTTCAATCGCCGGGTTCAATCCCTGGGTTCAATCCTTGGCCTTGCCAAGGGCTGAATTACTTTGGTACCATCTTTTGCAATACCATCCGCATACAGAGTTGTCAAATCTCTGGTCTAGTCTCCTGAAACATGTATTTTATGAGACTTTAGGGCTGTGACGAAGGCCAAAAAAACCCTGCAAAAGTTCATTGGGGTTTTCGAATGAACCTTCAAACCTTCGTTTCAGGAAGTACTTCATAAAACACTCTTGATTTCAGGTTCCAACACATGAAAAAACGATTACTATATGCCGCTGCACGACCACCCAACGTATTCACCCTACACTAAGCAGCGCAGTCTGAGAAACAAAATGAATCAAATTATCATCTGAAACCGCAATTTTTTCCAGCTTTTTCTTTTGATAACTTAAAACTGCCAGGTTTAAAGTCAAGTTTCTCAGAAATTAGGGCATTTTTGTCCAAATATGCCACTGCTTTGTATAAATTTAAAACTACTGACCAAAGAAACGAAGGTTCGAAGGTTGACAAAAATCTTCGAAGGCAACGTGAACGAACGAAGGTTCGGAAGGTTCGAAGGTTCGTCCCAGCCCTAGGAGACTTAAAGGAAGCCACTCACTTCTCGAAAAGAGTGGGTAATTCCCTTGTTGTGGAAAAGGCCACACTGACTGACAGAATATCGTTTTAATCAAGATTGTAATTCCATATACAAATCGTTCTGTCGTTCTGTATTTTCACAAGGAAGTCATTTCTGTTCTCAGGGACGATTCCCATATGAAATGGTTGAGGATCTCTTCACACCTTTTATGATGAACAAAGAAACATGGCACCTTTTAGGGCTGCAGTTTGTCACTTGAATAACATCTTAATATGCATTCCAATCACTAGTCACAATTTAACAAAATCATTTCTCTCGTAGTTACATGTATTTTTCAGATTATTTTGATAGGAAATGCACAGTACCTTCTGGAGGTAAAAAAACCAGCTCAATGGTACCTTTTAAGGACACACTCAATTCCAGTTTTCCAAGGGGCATCCTCATCTTTTTCACATAGAAGACCCCTGGGCTTCAGCTGAGCAAAGTCAGTATTTAAAAGAACAAAAAGAAGTTCTTCATTCAATACAAACATGGTAATGAACTTGTTAAAATTCAGTTCACTTACTTCTTCTTCTCCTTCTCTCAATGTGGCCCACACCCAACATTTTAAAAAACTTTACAGAATCCACTGCACCAGTTCCACTCTTGTCAACTCTGATTGAAAAAGGCATCACCAAGTTATGAAGTCAGATACATTAAAAAAACACAGTCAAATTGTGTGGAAGCTGATCTCCTTTTACAAGTTTGAAATAATAACTATGTCAACTATTATATTAAAATGTTAAATGTGGTCATTAAAACATTCCCCTGAAGTTTTGGTCACCTTCTACGACCTCTATGATATGAGACCAGTGAAAGACAAAATTTTCAGTTAGATTTATCTCGTATAATTACTGTTTTGTGTGTAAAACCTATCAACCACAGAAGTAAGAAATATCGCATCTAAAAATTGAATAGGAATATGAATGAGAATAAATTACAGTACAAGTATACACTAATCTAATCTAAAAAATGATAGTTAAGTGTATTTGTCCACTGTAAGACTAAAAGGCATTGCATGACCATGGGTGTTCAAAAGTAACAGAACAAGTGAATGCTTAGACTGGGTAATGGAAGGTTTACAGCCAACTGCCACATTATCCAAGTTTTCATTTCTGCAAGAACAGCAGCTTCCATAATTTTATCGAAATTGTTATAATTTGGTCATAGCACATGTCAGGAAAATGCCAGTGAAGGTCACAAACTTGCAACTAAATGCAAGAACAGTTTGTAAAAACAAGGGTTTACATGTGACACTTTCAGCCTCAAACACGACTTATAATGTATTGCCAAAATCTCCTAAATTGTATCCATACTTTCCTTTTAAACAGTTTATGAGAATTTCATTTTTCATGTTAGATAGTTTGCTGTGCAGTGCTCGACATTAAACATTTTAGGTCACTGGCCCACTGGGCTGGCAAAATTCAAAACTTACTGACCCAGCATGAAAACTTTAACTATGACAAAAGCCAATGGGGGACTGCACAGTCTCCTCCTTGTTGAATTCAATGATGTCATAAGTTGACACTGTCTGGGCTACAATCGCCTTAATGTCGACTGAGTTTTTCTATCTTGTTCATCAAAAAATTGACCAGGTTTTTTCTCATTGACAGAATTCATAAACTGACTTTTTAAGAATTGCTGGCCCAATCAGGTCACCACTTTTCAAAAGTTACTGGCCCATATTGGCCCTGAGGGTTAAAAAGTGTCTTGGGGCCATCAGACCAGTGTTAATGTCAAGTTCTGCTGTGTGTGATCAGATCCTTTGTTCTCACAACCACACAACCTATTTTATATTGATGCTGTAAGAAGATTGGTGTTGATCAACTGGCTGGGGCTGAATGGGTTTAAAAGTGTACACAAATCAATTAATTATTTATTTAATTTCCACAGTAAAACATTACAAGTGCAACTACTGTTTTAGAGGACCAGGCCTGGACAATTTATAGCTTCACTTAACTTTTATAGTTTTAACTACAAGTGTAAAAAATTTGATTAAGTTGGCCACAAATACATATATGCAGCTGCTTGTTAAATGGCAATATAAAATGTTATAATTCAACAATAATTTTCATTGTGAGAACACGCAATACTATTGGTCAGAACCAATCATGTGACGCACACTGGCAGGATCAATATTTTTTGATACAGCAGGGCCAATATCTGCAACCACTGGCAAGCAATTAATTAAAATTGTTTTATTGTTGGTTGTTTTTTATGTATAATGGCTGAAAACTCAGCTTCTAGGTTGGGAAAAGTGAACAAGGAAAAAGAATTTCAATACCACAAAACACAACAAACTCAACAAATTTTGCCTTTTTGCTTCATTGCATTAACCGTGCACACTTTACCATTCCAAATAAGAAAATTGCTGTTGAATCTGAAAAAGTGTCCTCAAAGTTTCCCATTTACCCTCAGTTCTGCCTTGGGCAGAACTTTTTTAGTGTTGGGCCTGTACACAAAAAGCATTGAGGGGGGTTATTCACTAAAAACAGCCCCTGCCAATTTTTGATTTAATTTATTCTTACATTGCAGCAATAGCAACTTTGGTTGAAAAAATAATAAATATACTATAATAATCAAAATATTAAAGAGAAAATAATTAAAGAAGCCTTGTTGCAGCTGAATCAAAAACTTTATCTTTTAGAAGTTACAATTTTACATTATTTATTCAAAGAAAACATTAAAAGAAAACATCTTAATTCACTTAAAAGACAGTGATCACTTACTGTTAGACTGGTATTAAGCATTATATTTTGAAAGCAATTTATTACTTAATGACTGTGTACTTACAGCCCAGAACATAAAAAAAGGATAACTACAATCCAGCTTAATCACTGCTTAAAAGAGGCAATCTATACCATTTGACTCTTGAAAAACATAGATTGGTATCTGAACAGTGCCTGTTTATAAGTATTTTAGCTTAAAACAGTTTTCTCATCAGTGCTTAGCTTCCTTGAAAAAGCCCTTTTAAAGAACGTGTCACACACATTAATTAATAAACCCTAAAATTTTGAATGAAGTGAGAAATTCTCCCAATTTATTTGTGAGATATACAGTCATGTATGGACCATAACAAGTAAGGAGAATTTATCATCTGATATATTCAGGGTTGGAAGAATTTGCTCACCTATCCCAGAGTTTGTCAAATTCGTCATCATACATGCTTATACCAAGTACAAGCAAGGCAGTTTGCAGCTGGGGCTTTAGCACCATACTGTCTGTGTCAAAGCAGGAAGCTGGGAATATTTGGAAAATGTTCAGGGTCCTGAAAAATAAAGAATCAATATTGTGACAAACAAACCTGATTTTTACAAGTTCAGTTAAAATTCTTACTTTAATTAATATTGCAACATCAGCAATACTGGTACTCAGAAATAATATTGTTGAGTGTGGATGGCAAATCAATCAGTGAACCATTCCATAACAATTTTGTTTTTGGTTGTCCAAGTGAAGCATACAATATAGTCAATCAATTATCAATGACACACTTTTGAGTGTAAATGAATTTACACACAATTTCATTTCTGATCTATTTTATGTGAAAGTTTTACAAAAAATACTGAAAAAACAAATTTACTGATATAATGCTTATCCACTATTCATCTAAAAAGGTTCAAAATACTACCAGCAGTGTAAGTTTATGACACAATTTCATTTCTACTCCAATTGTTGTGAATGTTTTCCCCAAACCATTACAAACTACTAAAAAGCTTTTATCATTAATTATATCCATTTTGAAATCACTGGTGATTCCTGCAATCTGATTGGTTCCCAACAGTAGTGATTACAGAATTAATTGCACTGTATTGAGTCTGTAATTGCACTGTTTTGAACAACTAATCACAGTTAACCAGAAAAAACTGAAACCACCAATCACAGCACAGCAAGAAAGGGATGTTCAATGGGTGGCAATTTTGACATGTACTTGATGCAAACAACACAAAAAATGGATGACACAGATTTAAATATCTTAGTTTGATTTCAAAATGGATATAATTAATTGGTAATTGAACTTCCTGTTGTGCAGTTTAGGTCTGAAATCATACTTGTGACTTCAAATCAAACTAGGGCTGCACACAAGTTCAATTTTGAAATTACTCCCATGATTTCAGACCAAATTACACTACACTCAGTTCAATTACCATTATTTATATGCTAATCTGTAAATATATCAGGTCCTGCCTGTATCCAATTGCTTCAGATAGTATCATTATTGCAAATTATGAAAGAGGGTAAAATAGGGCAAAAGTAGTGTTTATATCATGACCAGAGGATAATTATAAAAACACTCATTCACAAAAGTATTATAACATAGCTATTAATGTCTACAGACTGAAAATAATGACACTCCACAAATTGCGTGTGAGATTGGCACAGTTGGAAAGATCCCTGAATATCAAGTAGAAGTTCCTGGGTTCAAGCCCCAACCTGGTCAACAGTTGAACTTTCAGAAACCTTCTTTCACCACACTGTCCAGACATTAAGCCATTGGGCTAGTTTCTCGACAATCTAATGGGGGACTCAAAAGAACCCACACACTTCTCAAAAAGAGTAGGGTAATCCCAGTGTTGTGGTCTGTCAACTGAGGGTGCAACTTAATGTTTCTGTCGCTGTTTCAATTGTGACTGTGGTTTGACAAACTACATTCATCTTGAGGTATTTTCCATTAACACACAAAATGTATATGTATATATGTATATATGTACAGTGTGCATGTATGGATGGATGTATGGATGGATGGATGGATGGATAGATGGATGGATGGATAGATGGATGGATCAGATTCTCAAAGTGTCCTTACCTTTCAATTTTGAGGTTGTTAGTGCTTGTCTTGGCCGGGGGAGTGAGGTTC
>JANRMR010187272.1:0-15367 GCA_025434825.1 Bergia sp. 'catenularis'
TTCCAAAGGTCAGCACTGTTACATATGGTCAACGTACCTTCTCCTATGCTGCTCCACGTTCCAAAGGTCAGCACTGTTACATACGGTCAACGTGCCTTCTATGCTGCTCCACATTCCAAAGGTCATGCACTGTCACATATGGTCAACTTACCTTCTTCTGTACTGCTCCACGTTCCAAAGGTCAGCACTGTTACATACGGTCAACATGCCTTCTATGCTGCTCCGGAACTTTGGAACTCCATACCCGATAACATTAAGTCTTGCGAATCTGTCTCTGCCCTTAAGACCCACTTTTTTAAAGTAGCCTTGATTGTTAGTCGGTGACGCAGTGGTTGAGTGGTAGGCGTGTCTGAGTCGTAACCTGAAGGTCGTGAGTTCGACTCCCGGCCAGCTGACCACTGTGTTGTGTCCTTGAGCAACGCACTTTACTCAACTTGCTCCAGTCGACTCAGCTGTGTAAATGAGTACCAGCTTCTGCTGGGGGCTAACCTGCAATGGAGTAGTGTCCTGTCCAAGGGGAAACACAGACTCTCATCCGCTTAACACTCACAGAAACCGGAGATAAGCGCCGGCCTTATGAGCTACTTGGCTCGGGAAAGGATTTAGCTTTAATTGTTAACTAGTTTCTTCATTTTATAATATTAATTTAATAATTTAACAATTTTGGTATCAATATCAGTTTTCCTTTTTAGAATATTATGGCATCGATTTTATTAATTCAGAACATGCGTGTATGCGCATCGAGATTTTTAGATGCGCTACAAGAACATCTGTTATTATTATTATTATTATTATTATTATTAATTACGAAATGGGACTCTGTAGATAGTTAACTACTTAGTAATTGACAAAATTGTAACGAAATGTTTTTTTATCATAAACTACAGGCCAAGCTCAGTAACCACGTGGGGCCCACAGAGGTTGACTACCGGCAGATGAACTTGCTCTACAAGTGTAGTGGCGCAGGAGGAGGCACGGGAGGAGGAGGTGGAGGAGGAGGAGATGGAGGAGGAGGGGGAGGAGGAGGAGGTGGTAAGCTTTCACGCTCAGCTCCACGCTTTTTCTGGAACGTCACCATCAGTTCTGAGATTGGTTTACATGAAACCTTGAAATATCTGGCGACTGTGTTCTTGAATCGACTACCTGACAATATGAGAAACTTTGGGGACCTACTATTTTTAAGTTTTACATAAAGTATTAAAATTTTGCTATGTCGTATAATTTATATAAGATATATGTTTTTAGTTATATTAGGCTTTCGTGTCAGTTTATCATTTACCTATATTTTGTTTATCTTTTTTTACTAATACTAATTAATACTAATTTAGCATCTATAAATCAATGTGAGCTAACCTTAAATCCAAAGTGAAATATAGCTCTAGTTATGTATGTGCAGTATATGTACACCGGTGAAAGGATGGGTTGGGGTTAATGGTTGAGGTCTTCAATCTTGTCTCAAAATGAAGTTGAGTACTGAAAACAAAATGTCTCCATATATATAATGGTATTTCTTTTGACGTTGATTCTGGAATGTTTACTGGTATTACTGTCTGTTTTGGCCGCCATTAAGCTAATGGTAAAGTTGTTTGATGTCGCAGTGGTCGAATGACTAGCATGTCTAACTCGTAACCCAAAGGTCGTGAGTTCGATTCCCGGCCCGACCTTTTTGTTGTGTCCTTGAGCAAGGCACTTTACTCGACTTGCTTCAGTCGACCCAGCTGTATAAATGAGTACCAGCATAATGGGGTAAAGTTTGGAAAAGAGTAGCGCCCTCCCCTAACCTTTTGGTAGTAGGTAAAGAAAAACGAGCCTTCAGGACCACTTTACTTTTTTATATAAAAAATGGTAAAGCAATAAAAATGTTCAGACTGGCGAAAATGTACTTGCAAGCTATGCCGTTAGGTTATAGTTACACATCACCTTATAGTTATTTTGACCATTTCAAATAAATCAATTTTGTTAAATTTGAGAATACGTAAAACTGTTCTGCTAATGAAAGGTGCTGTTCGTTTTAGGTTTCTGCAGAGACAAAGACTTCACCTGCATTCTCAAGTTTTGGATGTGCGGATTCAGTGGTGGCGTTCGAAGAGACTGTCCAAAAACATGTAAGCGGTGCTGATTATGTTACGAATAAAATCTGATGAAACTGCAATTGTATCATTGTGATGATATTTTTAAAAATGTTGCGGAAGATACGGGTGATTCGAATTAGTGTTGCGAACGCGTCTCGTAGATTTAACCATCGAGGAAGTCAGACTACTGAAATACTCTGCCCTTTAAGCAATGTCTGACTAAGAAAACTTACTTTCGAAAATTAAGATCCTATTGAGTTCTTTTTACCAAATAAAAAATATACTCAGATTTAATTATTTTCAAGCCGACTGTAAAAGTTGCAATTTCTTCTCCCCAGTTGTTTTTACAATCTATAGTATCGTAAGCTTGATCTTAGTGCGAAAAGTTTAATATGTTCCACAGACACTATTTTAAGCTTTCTCAGTTTCAGCGGAGCTGAATCATTTCTTCGCTGGAAACGTCATTTTTGTCTTGGGGTGTAAACATCATAAACACGTAATATTAGATAATCAGTTTCATACATTCGTCAAAACAATGTTATTGACTCAGAGCAGAGCAATTAGACGGCGGTCATACGAATCCTTGCCAACTACTTACCAGTCCGGTTAGAAAGTACTTGATCAAACTAGCTTTGCTCTCGTCCTTCTGTCCAAATGTTAGATTCTAGGTTGGTAAAGTTCAATAGCCACCTTACTCCTTAGGATGTTTGCTTTAAATGTGTAAAGGTTAATGTATTTTTAGCATTTAAAATGACACAAACTTTTAAAAAATCAAATTTAATTTACAACTGATAGTTTGATGATACGAATAGCCTCTGCAATTTTTAAAATATATACCTTTTAGTGATAAACTAAAGGGCTCAGTTTCAATACAGAATCAAGGGCTGCTCACATGCTTTGAGAAACTTGTTATAAACTTTAGGTTGTTAAGTTTTGCCTTTAAGGAAGATGTACTTTGTGTGATTAACAAAGAACTGTTACCCATCAGTAACTGAGTTCATTCTATATGGCTGTTCCTAGTGATACTTTCACAATATTGGAAATCAACAAACATCTTGCTTCAAACCAGGTGATCGGACACTTATCACGTGCTTGGAGTAAGCCAACAGTGCGCGCTTTCAGGTGTGCCCAAAAGGCACCATCCCAGAACGCGCTGCGAGATTAGTAAGGATCGGTGTGCTAATGAAACGAATTCCATAAAATGAATTATTAAACAGACAAATTATGGTAATTGCATTCAACAAAGAAGTTGCTTTTAAGCCCATGCAACTTTAGCTGCTAATTGTATTGAAATATAATGAGTTTCGATAGCACTTAGAACTGTTTTATAACCAACGACTGAAATTAAAAATGGCGTCCATTTTAATTGAGACCATTTTGTGTGCGCGCAAATTTCTGGGATCGTGCCATATGATCAAGTCAGTCAGGCGTTCCTAGCACGCGAGAGTCGATCATCTGGAATTAATTCTATTCGCTTTCTTTTAAATACCGTGTATCAGATTCTCAAATGAACTTTACTCGGTTTGCTTCAGTTGACAATGAGCACTTCCCATCCTAATGGTTGCAACGAATAGTTTAGCAAAGCCTTTTTGCAAAAGGGAATTATTCTACTCCCCCGAAAATAAGAATGGCCAGTATTATTAGTATTGTTATTATTATTATTATTATTGTTAAAAGCATCATAGCCAAAGGTCTCACATTTGTCGTGTGGTGACCTGGGTTTAAAGAGATCTCCATTTGAAGGTCCGCCTTGGAAGTAAAAGAGCGCTGTGAAAAGGCTTCGTGTCTCCGCAGTGCTTGGCTATGCAATGCTGACAAGCTCTAATAAGAGCGAAACAGCTGTCCATTGCTGCCACTTCCTTGGTACCCTGGCTGCGCATGCGCAGTTTTTGGTATTTCAGATGTTTTGTTGAGCACTCTGATTTTGGGACTGTGCCAAGCTTCTGTTGTCCTCGTGACAAACACCATTTTGCATTATGCATAGCTCACTCTTTGAGTTTGAGCACTCTGGTGTTCAGAAGTTCAGTCTCAAAATCCTTCTCTGAGCTGCACTGATGAGTCCTCAAAGGAGGAAACAGTACTGTCTGCAGATTGAGTTATTATTATTATCATTATTACTGTTATTACTATTTATTTTTGTCATTATTATTAATGACAGAAGAGAATTTTCACTGCATTGGCGAAGAAGGTAAACAATTGACTTGTTCGTCAAATCCTTACTATTACCCTTTATCAAAGGACAAAAAAAAAGCATAGAAGCTTGAAACCGATTAAGATAGGGCCTGTTTCGGCAGCAGCACGGCGAAATCAATTAGTACGGCAACTCCAATTTAGTTCGACACGGCAAGAAAGTTCGACAAGGCCTGCTGTGCTGCACGGCAATAGTATGGCGTAGTTTCAAACGTTTTGCAACTGTCGTGAAAATCTATGTCTTTGTTATTTTGATGCTGCTGCTCATGTTTATGCTGACCTTGTGCTAAGTTAGAAAATGGCGGCAAAACGGCAAGTTCTTTGAGTTTTGCAAATAATGTCTTCTTCTGAATTTTTTGATAATGAAAACTCCACGCCACACCGCTCTGCGACTATCATAAACTGGTGAATCAAAAGAGGAAGATCCAGAACAAGAAAGCTCTGACACGGTTAGTGACCCTGACGCCGAAATGCAAGATGACTCGAAGATTTGCAAGAAGAAAGAAAACACAACATAACAAGCCGTCGGCGTCTTGCCTTCAAAAAAGAGCTCGTACAGATGGAATTGATAGCTTTAGAACATCTATTTGTAGCATATGTCTATTCAAGTAAAAAAAAAAAGATTAAACTCATGATGAAATAAACCGTAAAAAAGAGGAATCTCATCGCAACTCTCCTTTACCGATCGTCTTTCTCCTCCGACCTGTATATTGAAATGTTTTCTTTAATTGCATTTTCTACTTTTAAATGTACATGTTATTTGAGATATCCACTAAAAGTTACATTGTTAGCAACTGAACGTAACATTCGCTGTTTAAATAGAACTATTTTAAATAGTCGTTATAGATCTAATAAGAAAGTGAAAAAGGGAACACTCTCTTTAACGACTTTTAAGACTGTGTGTTTAAAAACAAAACCAAGTCGAGTTGTAATTAAAGTTATTTTATTCTCTATTGCGCTGTGGGTCTTGTTGAATCTGTTGGAAAGTTTTGAGTAGAATCAAGCAGTTCTTCCGCTAGATAACAATGCTTAAGATATTAATAAGTGAAACGCAATCTTTTGCAAAACATTTTTTCTTTCCATCGAGTGTTTAGATAAATCTTAGCATATATTTGTATAGGGCAAACTGATGAAGGTTATCATTTAATCACTGATTTGAAAATACTCTTTTCTTTCCCAATCTAGAATTCAAGTTTCTAAAGTTTAACAACCTCTCTAATATGGTCAATTTTTTAAGGTGTTCAAATTTCAATGTGTTTTTCTGGCAATTAACAGCAGAGAAATTGAATCATCTCCCATAATAGTTCGATTCTTATCTCTGGAAACGCCAGTGGAGTCTTGGAATGTAAACATCGGTCAATCAAAGGAAACCAATAATATTAGATACTCGGTTTTGCACACTCATTATTCCAAGCAATCTCACTAACTTGTCAAATTTGTTTTTCTAAAGGACAACGAAAATCCTTGTTGATTATTTACCAACTGGCCGAGAAACTGCTAAATGCTTCCGTCCCTTAGATTGTCCACATGAGACATTAAGAATTATTGTTTACGGTTTAAAGATTCTTTGGAAGTTTAGACCAAAACATCTTTTAAACTATTTAAAGATCAATTTAAAACTGATGGATTTTGGAGACGCCAATATGCATGTTTAGAATATAAACAATTCGGTAAGTTAGAGGAAACAAGCAATATAATAAAATTATTCAGTTACGCTTTGCGCATTTGTTTAAACAATTTTATTATCCAGTTAAGTTTGTTTTTCCGCAGTGCAATTAACAGGCAATCACACGATTACTAAATACAAGGATTGTTTCTAGAATTTTAGATTATCAGTTTGTATCCTAAGAGACCCAAAGGCGACCATGTTGGTGTACCAAATTAAAATTTGGGGATTAGAAATGTATTGTTAAAGGTTGTCATGATGTTACGTCTCTTGATATTGAGTGAAAACACTATAAAATGCTTGAGGTGCAGATTGATATAAACCTTTAAAATATTAAAACAAATTCAGAATTGACATTTTGACGGTTAACTGTTGTCTGGGGTCGCTTTTGTGGGCTTTGTGAATGTAAACATCGGGGAGACAAGTAACACAAGATCATTTTTAGCACAATCGTAACAATCTCATTAACTCGTCAAGTTTGTTTTTCAAAACAGCCACAGCAAGCAGTACCTTAACGGATCTTTGCTAATTTATATATATATACATACATACATACATTTTATTTAAAGTGGTGAACACATAGCTATATGCCACGTGTGCAGTAATACTGCAACACAAGGGAGCTAATTCACAGGTATTCCACAAAATAACACCACTTTAAGTTTATTTCACACAATTTTTAAAGTTTCTAAATGGCCAATTTAAATCAAAGTTGATGATTGGAAAGCTTCAGAACAAACAATAACTGTCATACCATGTCTCATTTTGTGCCAACGTCTGGAATTAAATAATTATCCCAATAGGCCACCTGTGGATATTGCCCACGTATATACTTAGAAAACGTTCTGCGAAAGTTAAATTAATTGTTTTGTCAGATGAGTCAGAAAAAATAAATTACAAGATACACACACAGTGGCAAAACCACCACGGCTAGTTTATTTTGTTAGCTTTCTTTTGAATCTTCATCAGGGAAATATATTGTAGAGTTCTACTACAGCAACACAACAACGCACGCTATCATTCAATGTATCAATGTTTTAATGCATCGAATCAGTAGACGAGAGTGTTGCCATAAACACAAAGACTGGAATTTGCTAAAATATCATGTGATTCTCAAACTGTTCGTAAAACGATATACCTGTAAAATGAATTAAATAAATTGTTAACGTTTTATTTGGCCCAAACAAATTCTGCAGTTCCAGAGGGGTTAGAAAGTGATTCACAAGTTACACAAATAGAAACGAAATTATCACATTAATAATTTATTTTATTTTTTCTTAGCTCTGTTTTGTCTACAGCAGGGAAATAATTTGCAACAGTTTACATTACCTTTAATAGGATAATTTCAATGTATTGGGAAACTAGTTCTGAAAAAAAGCTGTTTTTCCGCGTGGGCGAGTAAGCTGAAAATGTTCCGTTGATCAACAAAAGTTGATATGGTATGTTGTTCGCCTTTAGGTTTGGTTGAAAGCTGATGTAAGCATTTTTGATAACAAGATTTTTTAATTGATTGATAAATTGAGAAGCGCTTAGTTCGGTGATATTGTGTGGAAACGTTGTAGAGTCTCTGGAATGTATAATTTGGTCACTTTAAGCAAAACAGGTGTCGATATTATCTGTTTTGTTGACGCGTTTAATTAAACAATTGCAATAACTTATCAAGTCTGTTTTTCTAAAGAAATAGCAGGTGCTCATGCAGACCCTTGATTAAATTTTACCAGCTGGCTGAAGAAGTGCTTGATCTTCCTTCCCGTAGTTGTGCCATTTGAGATTTCTCTGTTAGAGCAATGGCCTCTTTGGATTTGAGTGCTATTGAGTTTATAGGGTGTAAAGTTTCATTTTAAGCTTTTAGATATTTAGATTGAAACGACCTTTTAAATAATTTAATATTTAAATAAATTAAGAAGTTGATATATTGGTGGCAATCTCTAGAAACGTTGTTAAGTCTTTGCAATGTAAACGTCGGTCACACAGACCAAAACAAATAATATGTATCAATTTTGCACAGTGGCGTAAACAATGTCTCTTTTTCTAGAAAGCAATTGGAAGGGAATCGTTATCGGACCCTTGATTAGTTACATGCAAGTTTGCTGGGAACGCGCTTCGATCTTTCCTCACGTAGCTGTGTCCAAATTTCAAGGTTATTTACTTAACTATCTTAGAACATAGCGCTCTTTTAGGGTGTATTGTTCACGTGATTTGTAATTAAAATTTAGGATGTTTTGAATGACACAAAAGTGATTTCAGAAACAGTTCAAATTTGATAAATAAGTTTGACGGTATTGTCTGGAAACGCAAGTAGTGAAATCAGATTACATCAGTCAGTTGTATGAAAACACGTTTAGTTGAACATTATAGAAATTATTGCAAAAATGTGGCCGAAAAAAGAGTCTAGTTCAGCTAATAAAAGTTCTAGTAAGAAAATAACGAGAAAAAATTGGTCAAATTGATATGAGGATATTGTTGGTAAGAAAGTTCAGTTTGTTAAATTTTTGCAAGAAGAAGAAAATATATTTTTTCATAAGAGTCGAATAAAATTGGGAGATAAAATGAATACCAGTTTGGCGCAGTTTTAAAAAAATGGAAACAGTATCCTCCTTTAAAAACAAACTGAGTGGTTGTTTTTATTTCAAAGACATTGTCACAAGATTCTCACATAAGCCTTAATTGTTGAATACCAACACGATTAAAATTTATTGTAAGATCAGCAGAATCTCCCTAAAGGTCATTTTAAACCGTTTATCTCCTTTTCGTGAGGACGTTTTTATTACCAAAGCAAATTTATCACGTTGTCTAAGTGGGCCTAATCTTCAACAACATTTTATTGCCTTCGGTGGTTGATCAAAAACATTACTTTTGAAATCGGTTATTTTCAATTATAATTGTTTCTCAAACTGTAAACAAAACTTTAGTTTTGAAATGTGTTAATTTGTTTGAACCATCAATCAACATGGGTAATTTTTTGATCAAGAAATTAGTGATTGGCTGCAAACTCGAGTTAAGAATGGATACACGTTTCTGCTAAACTAGTTGGGATATAAGTTATAAGCTTTGTAAACATTTCCTTCGACGATGAAAGTTGGTCATAATTTCATCGATCAAAACTTTACTTTTACCTTTTCGGAAAACAGCTTACAAAACAACAAGAAATTCAAACGAGCCTAGCACATTTTTGTGTTGACTAAATAGAAAAACTGCTGCTGTGTGAAATTCGCAAATTTGTTAGCTATAGCTCTTAACAGGAATTTGAGCTAGCTTGTTTGTTTGTTTACGGGTTCTGTTCAGAAAAATTTGTTCCGAGTCAGTTCTGAATCAAACGATATATTGTTTCTGTAAAGCGAATCTAAAAATAGGGCAGCCAGTTGTACGGGATAAAGTAAGACGCAACTCAACTAACGGTTCCAGTACGTATTTTTTATTGTATGTAACATTTCTGAAAACATTTATTTGCTGAAGCAGGAAGATACCTGTAGACGTTGGGTGATGGAAAATACATATATCAAGTATATTAAACTGCGTGTATGAGTAGACCGGATATGGATAACGGCCTTAATTGCACATCTCTTTCTAACAATACAGAAAATCAACATCTTAGTGGATTTGTTTCTGTTTTTTCATTAGTTTCTTTTCCTTTCTCATAAGGTATCAACTTGAAACACATAAAGAATGTGTTTTATAAATTCTATAACAATCACCATTAATGATATGATCTGTACTAGTTGGCGTTATTTCTTTAAAACAGTTGTCAGAGAATCATTTTTCTCATTTCATCGACAAAGTTGTATTAAGAGTTGTTTTTCGAGCCGGCAGTTTTCTAATTCCAATAAACAAATTTGCAGGGTTTGGTGTTATGGTTAGATTGGCAGTTTCGGAGAAATTAATAACAAATACACCTATATAACCTAAACAATTGTAGATCTAATAGATTTGTATGCATCGGCTCTTTTGTGTATGTGAAGACAGAAAAATAAATACATGAGCAACAAATTATATTTTTCATATTTATTAGCTCATTGGTCCTATTTCCATATTACAATAGCAACTTTAGAATTAAGACTAACAAAGAAACCACTTTTATTGTACTTTTGGAAATGCGAGTATTTCGACTTCGTTCGCGAAAAGACATATTGATAAACATGACTTAATTCGCGAATCCAAGGAAAAAGAAACACCACTTTATGTTTATTTCACACAATTCCTAAAGTTTCTAAATGGCCAATTTAAATCAAAGTTGATGATTAAAAAGCTTCAGATCAAACAATAACTGTCATACCGTGTCTCGTTTTGTGCCGACGTCTGGAATTAACTAATTATCGGATTAGGCCACCTGTGAATATTGCCCACGTGTTAGAGTTGATTGCGCTTTGAAAACGTTCTGCGAAAGGAAAAATCAGCCATTGGACACTAAGCCATCCCAGCGCAAGGTAAGCCACGAGCACTGCCGATATTCTTCACTTACTTACCTACTTACTTACTTACTTTATTCTTTAGTGATATACTCGGTTATGCCGATCATTTGGTTTGAAAATTATCTTTTGTAGATACAGTAAAGAGGAGTTGGATTCTCATTTTCATAAATCATAGGAGAAACTAGCTAGTCTAAAACAAAGTGCCTCACCCGAGTGATCAAAAGATGTAAAATGGTGATTGACCTTCCTTGAGTTGAAATGGACATTTTTAATACTTCCCTTACTCTATTTAATTAAAGAGAGATGTTTAAGTTTTAGAAAATATCAAATGAGATAGATTCAGCAATAATGATGCACTACTTTCTTTCAAAATATAAGTTTATGCAATTTTACAGAAACAGGTTTCAGCGAAATGCCATCTAACAACTTTATATGTACGGATTAAAACCTTCAACCGTTCTTTCGTCACTGTCAACTGCATGGATGTTTGACAAGTTCAGTATTTCGTTGTGCATGTCTTTCACAGGTGTACAAGGAACGCAGAGGTTTCCAACAAGCTCTCGTCAAGCATTCAAATTTTTACATCTTATCAATAATTTTTACCTTTTTTTATCCCACTGGACCTTCCAGTATAGCAAGATTCTACACTTGTTCCTTTTTAAAAGCAATTTCTTTATCGTATTCGCCTAAGCAACTTTCTCCTGGTCTTTGGCGATGTTTAGCCGACCATGGAATATGAAAAGCAAAGCGAACTCGCCGTAGGTACAGAGTAGGACATCGAAGATGAGGCTTTTTAAACTTCAGTAAGGAGATCAAATTCTATCCTACTTGCTATGCAAGTTGAATCTGCCAACAAGAATATTATTGGATCATAGATTTTCTTTGTGACCGTTTCCAGAGGATCAAGCTCTCCAAGAGTTGTTACTCTGAGTGGGGTTCAGTTCCCTCCTGGGGTCCCTTAAGGAACGAAATTAGGCCCATGGTTGTTTCTTAACCTTATAAATGACTTAGCAATCAATAATGTAGCTCAAATATGGAAGTTTGTTGACGATATAACCGCATCAGAAGTCGTTGCTAAAGGCGCCGAAAGTAATTCTCAACCTATTGCAGATAGCGTAGAGCAGTTATCCTCAGACTGACAGAGCTAGATTAAACAGCGACAAGTGCAAGGAGCTCTGAATATCCTTTGCAAAGGAAGAGCCACAGTTTGAATCCATAGTAGTAAATAATCAGGAATTTGATAGGGTGCATAGCGCCAAATTACTTGGTGTGACGATATCCAGCAGTCTTACTTGGAACGATCACAACAATGAAATCATCAAGAAAGCGTCCAAGCGTTTATATTTTTTAATACAGCTCAAAAGAGCAAGAGTCCCTAGGCAGAACTGAGTACTTTTTTACACTGCTTGTATATGCTCAACCTTTACGTATGTATCTTAAGAAAGAACTTGAACGTGTAGAGAAACGGGACAGTCCTACAAGGATGCTATTGAACTGACAAACATTTTATCAATCACTGAGTGCATAACTGCATTCTGTAGCAACAATTTCGAGTCTATCGTAAATGACTCGGAACACCGCTGACATAGTTTATTAACCTTCAGCAGGTTATCCAGTCACACGCTACGACGCAATAGGCGCTTTTCCATTCCAAGGTGCAAGACAGATCTCTTTAAGAATAGTTTCATCATCAGATCTTTTTTTTATTTTTGCTGTCAATTCTTTATTCATTTACATTGTCTCTAATAATTTTACAGCAACATTTTCCTTTACATATGTTTGGTACATACTACGGTTACTGATTGCAGATGTAAATATGACTAGTGTAATCTCATTTGGCCAAGGGGTTGGGTACCCGTTGCGGTGACAGACATCTGAGAACACAGCGAGCTTCAGTATGTTATTGTTCTTTAGTTCTGTTCTGTTCATCTCCAGATAGTTTTGTGAACGCTATTGTGTTGTAGTGTTAAATTTTGTCACCATAACAATACCCTATGCGAAACATGTAAATGCAGCCAAAATCGTACGCATCCAAAATAATTAACCAAAACGCAGAATTATCGTTAAAACACATAAACATGGATATAGATATAGATATAGAAATAAAAGAACGTAAATAGGGACGAAAGGAAATTAGTCTAGCTCCGTAGAACCCCGTTTCAACCCCGCCCTATTTCTAGTTCGGAGTTTCTGTAGTATAAACGTATAGACCATTGCAATTAAGGTGCAGAACAGATCAAATTTTAAATTTTCTACAAGCGCGACCACTCATATTCAGATCCGGTCTTTCGCTTCTGCGTAGAGTACGGCTAAATCTGTTTCAGCTCTTAAGGAATATTCGATGTTCCATACTTGGGACCATCCACGAAGAGGCTAGTGTTGATAGCCTTTGCTGACTTTCCTGCCACTCGTGTCTTTACCATTGCGCGAACTCGAGCAGCTCTCTCCTTTCGGATGGAAAGGGGGGTAGTCTGCTGTGAAGTAGCACGCCTTGTAAACCGCATTGCCGCTTTCCTTAAGTTTTCCTTTGGCCTCAAAAACGTCATCTCTGTCTTCACGGCAGAGAAAACGTATAATTACCGCTGGTGCTTTGCGGCAGTCTTCCCACACGATGGATAGCGTGGAAACGAGTGTTGAGAGGTGATACAAATAAATACTGGCCAATATTGTCTCTCACTGTTGGCCTCACATTTTCGTTGGGCGTCTCCGGTAGATTCATCAATCTAAGATTTTCACGTCTAGAGTAATTCTCTAGAGCGAGGGTCTTGGTTTTTTCTATTTCTAGTGCTTGACGTAGCTGAGATACTTCCGCTCGGAGAGCTTTTGAGTTTTCTTCTTGGCCCGTGTGGCTTTCGGCCGGCCATATCAGTTTGGATCTTGCTCAATCCATTGTTCATTTCCCTTCTCAGGGTTTCAATAGAATCTAGTATAATCCGCGTGGCGTTTGTTTCCTGTGTCTTCATGGTCGCCATGTTTGACCTCAGCTTCTTCTCTTTCGGTTTAGTCTGATCTGGAGAACTGCCACTGCTGTTCCGTTCGGGACGTTTAAACATTAGGCAATGGAAGACTCGCTTTTAGAAGAAGCTTTACATTAATGAAGGTTATAAACGTAGCAGTAGGAAGCGGTAGGGAAGTGGGAAAGTTTGGGTTCGCTCAGAGCTCTGCAAAGTGTGTCCGACCGCTATCGAAGCTGAACGAGTCCCAACAATGTATATCACTAGATTTTATGAAAATTTCATGATTATCACGTTTAACAGTAGTATACATTTAGGGTTTTAAACAATTTTATAAATATTTTAATACTTATATATCTATTTCATTACTTCTACACTTATAATTTATATTATTATAGCATTAGTATTATCCATCATGGAAAGGGGTAGCTGAAACTATTTGTTTGTCTGTTTACACTATGATAGATGATATTCAATAAACAATTTAAATTTTTTCTTTGAAAATTTTTTATGATAAAATAAATGTTAACGCTTTGTACAAAAGGCTACAATAACTAAGAGTTTCTAAGTTTAAATAATGGCCCGTGTATTATGCTTCAGATTATTTCAAAAAGGCAATCCCATTTGGTTTAAATTTCCTGAGAACCTTAAACTTGTTCACCTAAATTGTGGTCAAGTTATTTTCTCGCGTGTGTAGGTCAAAAATGAAAAGCTGTGTCCTAATAGATAGTTTGGCTAATAGTTTTCAAATGTTTTATACGTTAATAATGTTAGCAGATTAAGAAACTCATCGATTTTTCTAAACCATAAGTTTTACATTTCTTTAACATCAATATATAATACTGCAGAGCAACAAAACAATTAACAACTAACAACAATTAACAATTGATGCAACTTCATAAGATAACTTTATGTTTGAGCAGTGTAATGGCAAAAACGAACAAGGAAGGGGTAATTTTGACCCCCACCACCACCAGAAAAAATATTTTTTTCAATCTAAAATCTGAAGCGTTTTAACGTTTTAAAAAACAATTAGAACAAAACCTGAAGTACCTCCAGTACAAGTAAAGAAACACATTTTGACGTTAATGAGATGACGTCATCGTTTGTAAATTATGCGTAATCAAATATGTTAATAAAACTTGTGAATTTTTGACAAAATGTTATCTACTTTTGTATTTTCCAGTGTTATCTTCAATATTTATCTATAAGCGTGTAAATGCACGAGGTTTTTAATTTGAAGAAAATTTGCAACAATTTTGAAAAAAAATCATCTCTTTTTGAAAAATCCAAGATGGTGGCCAAGAGGGCCAACTTGTTGTGCAATGACTGTTGCTATATGTTAAAACTTGATTGTTGTCATAGAAAATAATTAGCTGGGACAATGCTGCTTGCATTCCAAATGGCCAACATCACGTTAACCCCTTGTCCATTTACGTTATGATTTAGCAGTTTTCCTTTGGAGGGTTAGTAGTAGTAATAATTTCAAGTAATATTTAAATTGAATTATACCTCATTTGTGAAGCTTCAACGAATAGATAATGTGTTGTTATTGTTGCTGTTTTTCATTTAAGGAAATCATCAATAAGTTGACCATGAATTCAACTGGTTTGTGTACACTTCTCGTGGTTGGCCTCGCAGGTGAGTGGTGACACATTTCCTGTCAACAAAAAAGTACAACGATAGCTCAAGATTTACTCAAAGTTTCTTCATGATTAAAGATAAAAATTTCACAGTCTGCAAAGCTTTAGTTAGTCAAACGTTAATGGTTACAGAAATTTTTTATGTTCAGCATTTCCAATTTTTAGTTGATGCAAGAATGAATGCGCGGTTACAATTCATACTTAGAAGACTTTATACGACCGAACATACTTTGTGCCGAACGAAACCTAGATCGAAAGCCAACAGACTATAGGCCTAAATAAGTTCTGCCGGCAGAATGAAGCAATTTTAGGAGCGCAGTTTAAGCATAAAAATAAAACTTGAGCATAATCAATAAAATGAAATGCTCTGTCAAACGAAAAAAGAAAACTTCTTTTAGCTCAAATCCCTTTGTGTTGTGTTGTGTTGTGTTGT
>JANRMR010187273.1:0-11025 GCA_025434825.1 Bergia sp. 'catenularis'
TTAAAGTTGATCAACGATACCTCATTCAGTCATTGTGATACATAAAGGACACGTACACATGCACAAGAATGGAACATAAAACTCTGACAATGAAGCTCGATAAGTAATAGATCGTTTATCATCTGATTTTCTTCAAAATTAATTAATAAATACTAACATCACAGAAAAGTTTGGCTTAATTTCGTTACTTCTGCGTATGTAAATAGTGTATTTGGCAAAATGAAATATATAAATATGAGATAGTTGACGCTCTTTGTGAAAGGTCCATCCAAGGTATCCAAGAGTAAAACTCTATAGAGAAAGGTTCGAGGTTAGAACTACATGTTCAGTTCTTAGAGACTCCTACAATTTATTAACATAGCTCGTACTCGTAAAAAAGAAGTTCAAAAGTTTCATTGCGAGGAACGCATGGGGAGCTCCTTGTATCGATGTTAACTTTTAAATTTAGATTTTGAAAGATTTTGTCATCTATTTGTTACAAAAAAAAAGACCGCGGATTTGTACCTTCCACCCCCCCTCCACCCCAGACTACGAGCAGTCTTAGAATCAATCGAGAGAAACAAAAGCTGCAAGCGAGTCGGTGAGCGACTTTCTTTCCTCCTTCGCCCACGCCTGCAATTCCCGCGGCTCACTGTCGCTCACCGACTTGCTCACAGCTTTGTTTTTCTCGATCGATTCCTGAGGAAAAGGAGGAGACTGCTCGCATGTGTACCTCCACCCATCCATTTTTAAAAATCCAAATGTGAACTTTTGTAAAACTTTGTTAGACTGACGAGTTGATCCTATTTCTCCTCTTGAACGCGCGGAAGATTTCGATACGGCACAAGCCCAAGCGACCTCCCAGCCCCCTCGCCATTGTTTTCTCAGAAAAACAACGATGTGTGTATTTGTAAACAGTGTTTATATCAATATATTGTTGTCAGTTGCGTATTCGTGGCAACCCTTAAAGTTTCGTTTTATAAGAAGCCAGCGAGTACGCAGTTTGATACAGTGTATCAGTTTGGAGCTACTTTCATTTCCTGTTTTACTGAATTGTTACCTGAAAGCTGAGGAGGGTCTAAATTGGCGAAGGGAATCCAACAATACAAACGAATGGGGACATGGGGGTCCAAATCAGCGGGGGGTCCAAATGGCTGGCCAGCCTTCCTTAGAAAAGTAGTCTGTATAGCAGGCGCTCCAGTGCGGGCTGCAAGCGTGACATGACCGCGTTAGCTGTAGTATAAGAGAATGGGACGAGGAGAAGAATGAGCTTCTCTTCGCCCGCTCGCTTCGCTGAGAGAGGACTGTTTATTACACTAGATTCGCTGTTCCCAAAAATGCCAAAATATTATTGCAGGCTATTAGAAAAGCTACCAGTATTCATTTTTTATCCCAGTAAGTAAATAGAATATTTTTTAAATGAGACGCAAACTTTCAAAAGGGCAAACAGGTGTAGTGTGAGATGTGACTTACAGTACCTCATACGAATAGATCATTATTTGGTTTGCATTTATCTTATGAATAAAATATCCATTCATTGAATAAATAAGCTATAAACTTGAGATAAAACGAACCTCAAAGTATATGAACAAAATCTATCAGGTTACTTTCCCACTAATTTATGTTCCAAATATTATCATACGAGAAAACTATGCCAAAAATGTTTGCAGGTAATTTCATTCGACTACAGTATATAGTTATGTAAATTGTGATATTTGTATTCCTTCAAGCAACTGAATACCACAAATTTATCAAAAGACCTCTAAAAGGAAAGCCGCGAAAGAGCCGTTTTGATATTGTACTCAGTATTAGTAGCTGAACTGTCCTAGCTGTTATTGACAAAGGGAAACCGCGTAGCAGTCATTTTGATAGTGTGTTCTTTATTACTACTAGTAGCTGCTCTAGCACAATTGTTCTTACAGTTAAAATTCAACAATTTACATTATCACCCAGCAAAGTTATCGTGTTGCGCTTAAGATTGTGTTAAGTTTATTAGGCGGTACAAATAAAGCTTAACAAAAAGGTAATAACTTTTGTTTAGATTACAATACTGGATAATTGACGTAGTCTCTTGCATTTCACAGCCACGACTTTGATAGTGAAAACTTTTAAAAACAAAACTATTTCCGCTGAGAGAAGTAAAATTGATGAGGCACGTTTTAAACGGGGTATATCGTATGCAAACTCATGTTTGGCACTGTTGTTATGTAGACATCACTGTGCTTCAGTCTCAAGCATTGATCTTTGAAAGATGAGTCGGCATACTATCAGGCAGATACATTTAATCCAGAGGTTGCTTGAAGTGCTTTAAGGATCACCTAGACTGTTAACTTGCCATAAGTTGAGCTCAAAGGTTTTATCGGAGCACTGGAGAACGAACTACCCTGGCACCCGCTGGATATTACGTTCTTTCGTTCGAACACTCCTTGATTTTTGACGGCGGGGTTCATGATTCATAACGGTTTAGACTAAAAGTCGAATGAAAAAGCTCAAAACGTTCTTTTTCAAATCATTTGGCTCGAAAATAATACAAAAGTGATCGTTTAATAGAAGTCATACCAGGCCAAGACCAACGAATTTATTGTTTTCGTTGACGCCTGGTAATCACGCTACGATTCAGTTTTCCTTTGTGTTCTATTTTCTGACGAAGCCGCTAATTCACGTCTCCCCAGAAATATAGTTTAAGTGGTCTCTCGGGATTTAATTTAGTCTCCAAAGCCACAACAATACCGATAAACAAACACAGGAGAGTCTGTCATCCAGTCATTCTGGTGGCCGTTAAATCACTACTTCGAAAGGTTTGACTTGAACTGGAGAGAATTTCACTTTATGATATGTTAAATCTCGCGAATGTGTTTGTCTACATATTTGCTGGTGCAACTATGACACTCGTTGCCGTGATTCTGCGCAGTTTGGAAGACGGGGACGAAACAGTAAGTTCTTAATAAACTCTTGACTTCTGTTCTTTATACTTAACTGTCAAAATAACCCTCTGAACAAACTGGTTTTCGGTTAAACCTAATATTTAGACTGAAACTGCCACGATCGGTGAACATTTGCGACAACTTGAGACCAATAAAACGGAATGCAATAACAAAGATCGAGGTGACAAAACCGCAGCTCGTTTACACGCGTGTGTTTTGATAGCAGTACTAGTAATAGTTACTCCTGATGAATTGCCTTCAAAATATAAAAGCCTGTCCAATAGAACGGTTTGGTGATCGGAGTAAATGGACCCAATAGGAACTAGCAGTGTGAAGTAAGGGAAGTTTACGGAGCCAGGGCGGAATTGCAACGAAATTGCACCATTCCAAAATGAACACGAAAAATTAACCTAGACGGGCCTTGACAATACAGACTATACTTCAGTATGGTATATGGGAAGCATTCTTCGGATGGTTGCACATTTGGCCGCACGGGTACCCCTAACTGAAGTCAAATTGACAGTATTTTGCATTAAACAGACAGAGTTAAATACATGAGATTGAGGTGGTGTTTTTATTTTAATTTTAATTTTTTCTGTTTTTATAACTCTGATACATGTAGTTCTCCAGTCAAAACACTATCAACACTTTTGGAACGGAACAAGTTAAAGTTAGCAAAAGTACCAGTTTTTAGTTTGCTATTTCACACAGAGGTGAAGTTAATACAAAAGTAGAAACTAAATATCATGAAAACTATATAAGAAATATATAAACAACAAATAATAAATAAACTACGTGTAGACATTTCTATGGCGTTACGAATTATTGCGCAAATCCTACACCCGGAGTACAAGAATTGCGCAATAACTGTCACTCATGTCTTCAAAAATGTTGGCTTTTATTTCGCAACAACTTCACCTCTATGCACGATAGCGAGCTAAAAATGGCCAATATTGCTAATTTCTTTTCCGCAGTGTTGATTTAATTTACAGAAACAGGAAAAGCGGTGAATTTTTATCGTAGTGGCCTTTTAGCTATTTCATACCATCAGTTTCCTACAGTACCAGCCTATGAAATATGATTAGTTTTGAGAATTTGACAATCGATCATCCACTTTTAACACTGAACAATGAAATCTAAATTTCTCTCAGTTTTTATAATGAATATTGGATATGTTGAGAAAAAGAGAGTGAGTTAAGTAATTCATTATGTCTGAAGGGTTAAATATTTTTTCCCCTACTTTTCATATATAGATTATTTACTAAATAAATATTCTTTCACGGTGATAGCCTCTCTTATTAAATTATAATCTAACATGTATCTTTGGCGGCTACGGAACTATCTAAAACATCTTTTTTTTTTATGCAGTATCAACTAATATTGAATCAGTATCAAACTTGCACGTTGTAATAGTTTTAAGATTGATGTTTTCGGTTGTATGTGAGAGTCGAGAAACATCTTGTAGGCGTCGTTTTCTCATGATATTGTCTTCAGTGTACTGGTTTCATATATATGATTGCAGGTTTCCCATGCATATCATGTCGCTGGACCAATTACTGGTCAAAAACCTGCGGTTTTGTTAGTCTTGCATTGTTTCGATATGTATCATTGTTTTAAGAGGTGAATTTCACTCACAAACACAAGCGTAGTTGGGTGTAAACATGCACAAAACAGCGGCCATTCACAAACAAATCATTCCGTATTATTAAACATCAACACAAAAACGCCGGTGCTAAGAAAGTGAAATCGAACGCTGAGCTGAAATGCTCACAACACAAGCAAAGCGAACAGAACTGCAATTTTCGGAATTTATAGTTCTCGAAATGTTTGACACAATGCGACTTGTTGATTCAACTGTTGGCATTTCGTTAGCAGCGACATGGCCGCGACAAGATCAGGTAAGACTCTTTAAATCATATTTTAGACGTGCCATCTAATCTCGATTTAAGCCGTTCGTGGGCAGTAATTGAAGATCTTGCGGACGCGTTTTGAAGATAATACTTTTTCATAGTTAATGAATGCGAGGGAAAACTCATGATCAGTTTTCTTGTTTTAGTACGCCGTCAGCAGATTAAGGCAAATTGCTGAACATTAATTTGGTATGCTTTTTGGAAGGTACGGAACCCATTGACAGTATGAGCTCGCTAACAAAATCTTAGGCAGTTGGTTAATTTGCCCTGTAAACTGGTGTACATAATTCTACCTCAAATACTTTTGAAAAAATAAAAAATATTGATTGCATGCATAGGATAGCTTAAAGTAAAGTATGCTGTTACAAAAATATGAATAAATACTAAGTTTAATTTGAAATGTTAAAGTGGATCGTGTTCTTTTTAAGATATCAGAGTAAAAATTAATAGGTTTAATGTTTTAGTCTAATTCTTCTTGATATATACATACCAGTTTTACCTAAGCAGTTTGAACTTATTCCAGCCGAATTCTCTACTCAGTAAGTAGCAGTGATCAGTGACTGTCAAAAGGGCCAACATTTCTGGCCCATTCATTCCGCAAAATTCCGGCTGACATTCAAGTCCATCATTAAAACCCGCTAAGACTCTATATCCGAGTAATATACTTCATTTTCTAATTATCTGATGCAGTGCATATTTATTTTACAATACATATCTGAACCGGAAGAGTTTTCAGTCCGGCATCATTTTCTGCTTAAATTAAGCATTTAAAGCCAAGCTTCACTTTAGAAAAAAAGAAAAAAAAACATTTTGACCGCATTGTCTTTGTTCATTGCGTGCAGCATGCAGCTTGTTTTTCTTAAAAACACAAAGACATTCTATGAACATAAACTACAAGATTTGCATCACTTGCTATAAGCTAGACTCTTGGGTTGATCAGTAACTCTTTACTTTTCAATACTTGTCGGTACGTATGGTTTATGTCGCATTTTTCTTGTTTTGCCGCACACGTTCATTTTTCATGCATAATTATTTGAATTTGACCCTGAAGATAATTTTCTGGTTACCAATTTTGTACAAAGACTCGTAATACACAAGGGGCTCTTGCAGCGAACACTGAGACCATTCAGTCAATCCACGCGGCTGGCGACCCTACATGTGTTTTTCAATAAATCTGCGTGTAGCCGTGTTTTGTTAGCTAATTTGTTTGTGCCAAATTGTGGTCACAACAAACTCTAGTACCTGTCTTGGAAGAAAAACATCAGTCTTTGAATTAGTCACGACACTTTTTATATAAACTAATTAAACACGGGAAAAGTAATCATGATAGAGATTAACCAGCCAAAAAAAAAAAAAAAAAAAAATTAATTCCAGCCTTGCATACGTACTTTTTAGTCAAATTATTTTTGCTATATATATATAATTATTTTGACTTTTGGTGAACACATTTGACAATTTTGCGTGGTTCAACCGACTAGCACTGTCTCTATTTGATCAAGACATGTGGTGAAGTGTAAATATACCAGTTATAGGGTTATTGTGAACAAATATTTTATGTTTGTATTTCTTTTCTTTTTGCATTTTAAAAACCAAGGCAGATTTTAAGTTACGTTCACCACTCAAAGCGGAGTGGCTGGCTTTTTATAACCTTATTTGTAATTTATATGTGCAAGACAGTAGCAGAATGCGGGTCTTGTCTTACTCGTTAAATACTAATGTCAGATAACTCGCTCGTAATAACTATCGCAGAAAGTTTGTCTCTAGTTCTTTATTCCTTTTCAGTGAAAAAATGTTTAAGGCGTACAACATCCAAGTTATTTTCTGAGCTCTTTCAAGTTTTATTTTTCTATCATATCAACAATTGTACCAGTTATTATTTAGAAAGTACCTGTTCCTCTCCGACACGTCACGGAGTGAATGATTAAGGTTCATGGCTGCTTCTAGCCAGCGAAACTGCGTGGTTTATCTATAAATGGATCTCCCTTTTTATCGAGTGGTGTTTTATCGACAGAATGGTCACTTCAAGTTTTGCATCATCCCACTCGCCCAAAACTGGCCAAAAAGCAATTCATTGGTTAGTACATACTAGACTTATTCTCGAGATTGTGCTCCGTGTTAGAGTTGGTGGAGGTGTTGCTACAATAATTCAAGCACACAGCTTCGACACTCGACCTCGAACGGAGAAAGTGCTGGGAAAACTGGCCTGATCGGCAAGAAAACAGTTTGTCCAACAGTCCCTTATATCCTCTGTCACAAACTTATGTTTAAACTCGTCTTTTAAGACCCCCGTTAATATTCGGGTAAACTGTCCTTGATGTCCGTCAGCTGAACTGTTGAATTCGTAGTGATTGTAGTCGTCTTCACACAAAATACCACATTTGCATTTGTAACTGGATGTGCAGAGACAATTATCCGATCAATCTTCATCGCGTGGATACTGTTCTTGCCCTCGGTGCAACAGCCGTTTAGATATTGAAGGCGACAAGTCGGCAGAAACAACCAGCACAGGACCGCGAAGCTGAGAGGGAACGGGGGGTGGGGGGATGGGGGTTGTTTTGAGTCTCTCAAATTATAAAGTGTTACAGAGAAAATGTTTCTTTAGTCCCCCCCCCCTCCTCCTCCTCCTCCTTCCCCAATCTCAAAGTAGCTGGTCGGTCCTTGTTGGCAAGAATCTTGTGTTTGTTGGCTGATTCAGTGTCTATTGAACCCCAGGTTCCTGCGCTATCTTCACTCGCACGGCTCAGGCGGATTTCTAACCAGCCGTCCTACCCTGTTGGTCTCAAGAGGAGAGGATCCAGAGGGTTTAGCAACACAGGTAAAGTAATATTTTATCTAGTTCAAAATTGATTTGCTAGTAATGAATTGCCTGAAAATATGTCACAGACATACTTTTTCATGGCAAACTCCAGCGGCAACATTTGTTTTTAAGTTTTTCTTTTTCTTTTTTTTCTTCTTCTTTTTTTTTCTTTTTTTACATTTTTCCTTACTTTCCTATTGACGTGTTTAGGCATGCTGAAATATAGTATTTTGTGCCGTCAGAATCGATCGTACAATTAAACAACAATAATTCACTCCCTCCTTAAAAAAGTGGGTTATTAAATCCTTTAGCCGGCAACTTTCTTTTAGTGTAGCTTGGAGGAACAAAAGCCTTTGAAAACATCAATTGACAATTTCATTCCACGTCTGTTCGTGCTTATGTAAGAACGGTTATATAATTTGGTAACTATTCACTGTAAACACTCAAAGATTCTACTCTTGATGAGCGAGTCAAGTCAAACGTATCGCAATATCGTTTCAATAGAATACAAGTGGATGGCCTATAATAGAATAAAACAAGAGAATAGCGATGTAAAGTGTGGACGGATGTAGATACGATCTCAACTCTCGGAAAAGTTTAAACTTTTATCGAAATGCTGCAGTTTCTATGCAGCCTACATCTTATTCTAAGCTGACGTTGCTGATAGCAAGTCGCTTCTGTCATTTGATTAACAGAGTACTTGTTTTCAGACAGAACAGTTGTTCGTTTTCTATCAGTGAACACTGAGAGATTTGTCCACACTTAATTGCTGCTCCGGCCGTTTTGCAGTCTTGCTTGACAATGCCACAAGAAACGAATCATCGGATCTATGCACCTCACTTGATTGGGTATTACTTTCATGTTGACCGAGGTGAGAATTTTAGCACCGAGATATGGATATTATATACTAGCCGCTTTCGTTATAACTGTTTGTTTCTATGGTATTTAACTGTTAATTTCTTTTTAAACTATTTCGTTACTGCATGACGCTGCACTATAGCAGAGAGTCCAGGATAACAATCAGTTATAGTCCTTTGTTCAATTGGGATATACAAAAATGGATATACAACTATTCTCTTCCTTTACAACATTTACTCAGATTGTTCTTGTACTTTTAAAAACGCAGCGAATACAAATTTAAATTGTGTTTGACAAGAATATCAGTATAAATGGCATTAATTATTCTGATAAAAAATGGAATATGAGATAAGATAACTTTCGCGTGTATATGATTTGGATGGACAACTCTGCTTCTTTATGACGTCAAATTGCGTCTTTAGGAGTTATTATTTCTGTAATCGTGATTTTATCTTAGATTAGGAGTTGCTCCATTCGACCTAAGAATAGCAAATAGTCATTATCTGATTTAATAGAATGTGAATATTTTGTGTAGCATGACATAGGGCGGTATTTGGTTTGCAGAAAACCTACCCCCCTCAGTGATGTAATGATGATTAATGGAAATGTTGCCTCAACGAGGGCATATAGTTCTTATTTTCACTTAGGAATCGCAGATCTTTCGTCTCGAGCTCTTCACACCTATTTTATAACTAACTGACTAAAACAAAGGATCATTATCCCAAGAGCCAGACCTTCCTATCTTATCGACACTCCTGTCCACAGGAACCTCCGGTCAGGTAGAGGATAATAATTTTAAACAGTTTTGAGTTTAACCTGAAAGATATAAAAAGTTCATACTTTGCTGGCAGCTAGTCTCAGATATTTCAGTCTCGTCCATGTTTGTAGTGAAGTTCGGCCCTCAAATCACAATGCCTTCCTTAAGAAAATTCGATGGCTTTCGTTCAGCAGCCGGTAAAATTGAGCTGAAGACTGCTTCGTTTGCAGCAAACACTTTAAAATCTTGTCTAAACGATAGCTTCAAAAATGAATGTCCAATTATTTTTGAGTACTTGGTTATTTTTCACTTACTTCAATTGCTGTTTTTTTTTGTTTGTTTCAGCTTTAATATTTATCACACATACAGTAGGTGATATATATTACTTGTTCTCTTATTTGCTTCATCGTTAAGGGAATGATGGCTTGCGTATACGTAAGATGTTGTAAGAAGAAAACACGCGATTTTTATTGATATCAGTGGTGACTATATCTTATCCGGTCTATTTTTAATTGATCTTAAATGTGGTACGAACCTTACCAATTTAAAAAAAATGGATAGCTCTAAAGGTATTCGCATCTCAATATATGAAAGTTCTGGAAACTAAACAGTATCAATCACATTTTTTGTTCGTTTACTTCACATCACAGAAATAAGTCTTTCCAGATGATCGCCTCTTGCGTGCTAGGAACACTTGACTGAATTATCATATGGCACCATCCCAGAAAACCGCACGCGCACAAAATGGCCGCCATTTTAAATTTCAGTCGTTGGTTTTAATATAGTTCTAAATACTATCAAAACTCATTATCTTGTTAATACATAATTATCAGCTGAAGTTGCAGATATGCTAAAAAGCAACTTTTTTGTTGAATGTGAGTACCAGAACTTGTCTGTTTAACATTTGATTTTACGAACTTTATTTCTTTAGCAAAACGAGAAAACAACACCAATCGTTACTAATCTCGCAGCACGTTCTGGGATGGTGCCTTTTGGACAAACCTAAAAGCGTGCGCTGATTGGCTAACTACAAGCACGTGATAAATGTCCAATCGCCTGGTTATATCAACTAGATAATTTGTAAGACGAAAAATGCAAACTATGAACTACGGACGTTAATGTTAGCGTCTGAACTGAGCAAGAAAGACTTGAAAATTCCGAATACACGTAAATAAGTGGGTTTCTCAAAGCCTTTTTTTTAAAAGGCTTCAAATTTACAGTGGTAAAAAGTATGAAAAAGGTAAAATTAAACTTTTTCTTCTAACGGACTAAGCCTGAACCTTACTCATACAATGATTACAAAAATAACATTTAACTAACACGTGCCTGATTTGCAGATTTTCAAATTAGTACCATTCAAGCCAAAGCAAAAAATGAGATGCTGGCGACTTTGGTTCTGCCCGGACTATCAGACTCACCAAGCCTCGTACGTGAGCGGCGGGTCACGTGTCACTACTATAGCCCCTCTCTCGTGAAGAGCAAGAAGGACGGTAAAGATGTGCTATTGTAACCACTATTTACCCTTGTTCTGAAGAAAACAGTGAAACCATTTGCAACAAATACAAATGACATGTTGTCTGCTTGTGTTGAATTTTCAAATAGGCACCTGATGTTTTACATACATGAAAATTACTCCCATTAATCAATCATGTTGAGGTGAAAAGGTCACTTGCATCAATGGTGTTTTTTCCTTCGAGCCTTTAATCTTTGAAGCTATTCATATCGTCAGCAAGTGTATGAATCCTTCCTTCTTATCTTTGTTATAAAATGCCCATCCTAGTGGTTCATTTGTGAAAGTCT
>JANRMR010187306.1:0-11024 GCA_025434825.1 Bergia sp. 'catenularis'
TTTAGGAAGATAGTAAGACTTTTTTGCTGTCGATCGTGTATTATAACTGTGGACATTTTCAACAGAAGTGAAATAGGTATTAAAAACTGATGGTAAAAGCTGATTGTGGAACTTGTACATAAAAATTGAAATATTGAATGTAATGAGATCAGTTAGCTTAATAATATCTAGCATTTTAAATAGAGGACTTGAATGCTCGTCAAACTTTGAAAATGTCATAATACGGATGACTGTGGAGATCTCGCAGTGCCAATTTTTTCTTCATTCGAGTGTGCTTGTTTGGTTCACAGATTAGATTTCCACTGGATTGCTGTGACTTTCGCTGTTAAGTTTGCAGTTGTAGCTGGCTTTCAATCGGCTTTAAACCATTTACAGTACACTCGTCCGGAAAAAAATCCTCTAAAGGTACTTCATTATAGGATATTTGGGGTTTTCTTTTAGCATTTTAACTTTTCATTACTAAAAAAAACCTGAATTGCTTGATTGTATTGTAACCAACCCAAAAAAACGAAATACTATAACATTGAAGCTTTCTGAAAACAAAACTCCCATAATTGTTTGGCGAGAACGTAGTAACTAGAGACAAGTGCATTAAAGTTTCATACACTCTTATTTGCTTCTATTTTAATTTAATCTTTTTTTTCAGTTGTTGAAAAAAAGACATATCTATTAACATTCGATGCATAAACAAACCTGACTTTTATTTAACTACAACTTATGAACGTCTTGTATTGTGTCTAATGGAACATTGAAAGCTTAAAACAGCAAAGGAGAGTCATTCCAACTCATTTTTATAGCCGTTAGTATTTTATTTCTTCGATCCATAAAACACTCTATAGGGGATTTCAAACAAGCATGCAATGCTGTACAATGCAGCTATAGAGTTGATAGGACAAGCCTTTAAATGTTTTATTAGCCTTTTAACATTTTATCCTTTTATATAATTTTACCGTCTTAGCATAATTTCAACCCTTTGATTTGATAGCACCGGTAACTTGTCTTGTTATCAAAATTTACCGGCTGAGCATTTTGATAAATTATGTATGAGCACGTTACCGACAACTCTCATTTCTAAACGAGGAATAGGCTATACTCCGGCGAAATAACCAAGTATAACTTTTGCAGAAAGACGACTCAAAATGTTTAATACAACAAACTCAATTTAAGTACAGTTGAATGTAGTATTTTCATTTACAAAATTTTCTACAGAACAAAAAGGCTTCTAGGGTTAACGACGCGCCAATTCTGATTTGGGAGATATTTTCTACCTTTGTAAACCAACATGAAAATGACGAAAAGACGGACTGAACACTTTAATTTGTTTACACAGATTCACTTCTATTTTTCTTAACAAAGTGATTGTTTGTTTTCTCTGAAAAGTCAATGCAGAGTACAAGAAAAATTAATTCTGAGTACCTAAAACGTTATCTGTAACTTTTGCATATAATAATTTTACCTTAGTTTTATCGTTATACATTGTTTTAAAAAACATATTTTCAATATTAATGCCATTCAGAGTGCGCTGCAATGTCTTAGCAATAAAGTATATTTATTAATAAAAACAAATTTACTTTAGGAAGAATATTAAAAAAATAGTTATTTGTGTTAAATTTGAATTTACTGAAGGATAACAAATTACTTCTATATCCGCAGTAAACAGGCGGTGCTAAGAGGTAATTTACTTTGGGATTTCCTCCTCCTTAAAGATACCGCCATTAATATGTACATCAGTTAAAACAACGCTCTTCTTTTAAAGGTGATTTCTAATTAAAATCCGAGTTTCGATTAATGCAACAGTGTTAACTATATTGACCAAACCTCAGCTAGTACAATCTTGAAATTGATACCGTCTATTGCGGTAATCGGAACATCTTACATTTATATATCTACTGAATTAGTCCCCTGGTATATAACGACCATCTCTTGATTAACGAAACAAAAGTAGAAACGTCAGTTATTTCTTTGGAAAATTGGTAACTTACTTTGCCCGACAAGATAAAATTTGAGGAAAACAATATTCAAAAGTATGTTTTGTTTTCTGATAAATTAAACGAGAAAATAGCAGTAGTATATTGTCCCAAAATGTTGTTGAAGTTTCTCTGTGGTAGAAAATTGGTTCTGTAACGAAGAAATGGTCTGTAGAAATATTTTTTCTTGTGACTGTATGGTTTATCGACGCAAGTTTAGTTTGTAAATACAACTTGGTATATACCTGATATAATGCAACTTTCAATTATTCCCCTACTTTTGGCAGTTTACCTTGATGAGTGTTTTTCTGTTGCAGATTTGTCGCATTGCACTTGCTTTTTTGATAAACAAAGAATGCGTAGTCGACAATATCCGCGCTAAAAGGTCATAGCATAGAAGTACTGTTTTTTCAGAATAATTGTTTATAACTGACAGCAAGAGAAATACCCAGTACATTAGCCTTTTATACAATAATAGCAAATTTCAACTTCAAATTTTGTTTATTCACTCTGTTTATGAAATGTCTGCTGAAAACATTTCGTTCTGTAATGTTGAACACTGGATAATCGAAGCACTGAACAATCTCGAATAAATTAAATATTTTTTGACTTTCCGAATGGAGTTAAATTTTTTTTTTGTAACTGGGGACATGTAATTCAATAAAAGCAAAGTGGTTGTGTTTTTTCATTCAAAATTAATAACGATAATTGGCGATTTTTGCAACAGGAAATTAGAAGATTGAAAACACAATCACCTTCTCACTTAAATCAGTTTCACCTAGGACAAACAAGAAAAAGGTTTTTATGAAAATCTCTGAGAACTCAACTGCGAATGAATTCAAGGTAAGAGCACTGGTTTTTTAGAGAAAATAAACATTTCTTTTAGTCATGTACCATTTTGTAAACGTTTCCATTAACAGGTCCCCATTCCTATCGGAAAAGAAATGTATGTACGAATATTGTCTCAGCATTTTTTTAAATGACCATATCAAATTGCCGATACGAAATATATTTCTTTACATTTATGCCCTAGAAATCAAAACTAGTAAAATAGAAGAAAGGTTTTTAGCATATACAAGAATGTGTCAGAATGTTAAGTGTTGAAAAGCTCGACGACTTGGTACGGTGAGATAACAGGACGATTTCACAAGCATATATTTATTATTGTGCAGTAAAAGTCCGGAATGTTCGTTTCATTCACCGACTGTAGTAGCTAGCCTCATATCTAAAACAGGTTCTTACGCAAAGGTCATTTCAAGATTCCCTTGAAAACAGACAAGTATACATTTTTAGATAGTTATGAAATGACGTTTGATATACGTATTAGTATCAGACCCAGATGACCCATTGAATGTAATATTGCGAGCTGTTACACAACTAGAAGCTATGCACCAAATGTTTTTCTCGTTGTTCTTTCAAGATTTATCAATACTCTTTTATGACACACTAAATTTTCCTTATATACCATTTTGGGGTTTTTATGCACGGGATTTTAATATATCGAATTTCAGTCGCTCTTCCTCGATCCTTACCTTTCACACTTTTATGTCCAATTTTGATCTCTAGGACTAGCTGTGCTTGAAACTCAAATTATGTTGCAAGAACTCTTCTCCATAACGGAATTACAGTATATTGTTATTCATTCAAATACGTTTAATTTATTCTTTTCAGTCTAATAACTTGTTTTTTCTTACAGATATTGGCACAAGTTATGGAGAACATATCATTCATATCCTTCTTCAACTATACAAACCAGTCCTTCCCGTTGCCGGTTCCCTTCTGTGCAATATCACCGTCAACTTTTAAAATTACTTGGCTTGTAACTTTGGTCATCTGTGTTCTCTCCTTGGTTGGCAATTCCTTAATTGTGGCCGCGTTCTTCACAAAACGCTTGCCAAAGACTCCAGTAAACCTCTTGGTTGTCAACATGGCAATTTCGGACATTATAATGTTAATTGTTACCTTACAAGGGCGACTGGGAAATGAATATATGGATGGAGGGATACTTGGAATCATTTTATGCAAGCTACCAGTGTTTTTAGTAACTGCAACGTTCAATGTATCGACATTAAGAATGCTAGTAATGGCAGTTGACAGATTTCATAGTATTGTATTCGCTGTCAGACCACCTTTGTTGTCCAAAAAGACCTGCTGCGGAGTCGTAGCTGTAATATGGTTACTTGCTAGCGGCTCTTCTGGGCACTTTCTTTATGCGATGAAGGTTTTTGGAATTAGTAACAACAAGTTTCGTTGCTTGTTTCGCTGGACAACGCCTACAAGCACTGCCATAGCATTCAAAACACAATGGGTAACTTTATTTGTGTGCTTTTTTGCTGTTCCTCTGGTTGCAATGACGATAACCTATTCAAGCATCATCGCTTCTTTAAATCGTTGTACGAACAACAACTTCCAGCTCGGTTAGGATACATTAAGACAAAGAACAAAAGAAAACAGAAGGGTAACATGTATGTTAATCACTATAGTTATGATCTTCTTTGTTTCGTGGAGTCCTCTTTATGTCCACATTTTTATGATTTTATTTTTTCCACTGAAAGACAGCCATGTCTCTTTCCATTAGTAGCTGTCGAACTTAACCTAGCGTGTCCCTTTCTCAATCCTTTTGTTTATTACGTATTCAACAAAAACTACCGAAAGGCCTTTTATGGACTGTTGAGCTGCTTCTGTTTATGTGTTAATGGCAATCGCTGTTGCGATGCCTCAGTAGCCCCGAAGGAGACGTCTAGTAGTAGAAGGAGTCATCGTACAGATGACACTGAAGTATAAAAATACTGTAAATAGTTACAGTCCTCTTATCAATGATAAAAGAATAGGCCCTTTTCAAGGCTGTGATCACATAACTAGGTCGCCATACTGTAAGCTAACGTCTCAACCGGGCAATGGGGAATGTTTGGATCCACGTAGTCATTTTCTTTTGTAGAGCAGGATGAGAGGGGTAGGAAAAAAAACAACACGATACGTTATACTTGAAACTGAGGCTTGTGGTATTGTAAGGCGACGCTGGCCACGTGACCAAAGTCTTGAAAGATATAATAATATTATTCAAGAAAGCCATTAACGGCAAAAGAAATCCAAACTGGCCTTTGACTTCCTTAATCACTGTGGAAATAAGAATGTTTGTCCCAATTTATAACAGAATTTTGTAACAAGAAAGATAATATACCAACCGCTACCGCAAGCAAGCGAAGCATTTCTTGTCAATGTCAGAAAAATACAATTAAAAGAAAATTAATTTATACAATGAAAATGCATTTATGTATGTATGTGTAATATTCATATGTAAAAAGGATGAAAGGGGTATCACTTGATCAGACTCAGATGTAGAGTAGGATAAAACCTGTAAGAAGTATCAGATGGATAAAATTGTGAAAGTTTAGGCATTAAAAAATGTTCAGAGCTCCCGAGTTTCACGACGATTAAAGATTAAAGATTACACTCACACAATGAACAAAAAAAATACGAACTTGCGTATACTGATGTAATATATATGTACTATATGAAATAAATAGTCCAAACAAATCCTGGGTAGAACGATCCGATGTAGGTATATTTATCTTCCTCTGGAACCTATATCAATAATTATGTATATAAATTAGGGGATATCCGAGTACTTTTTGCATCATACTTACTTCTTGACCACGTACATAACATCAATTTTTCGCTCTAACTCCATCGATATACTTTATACGGTTTAACTGTTTGGGGCCAAACCACCAAAAGTTTAAACAAAGTTTTAGTACTACAAAAACGAACTCCAAGACTTACGAACTTTGCAACAAACCGAGAGCATGCCATCCCACTTTTTCTAGCCTCCAATATCCTTCCGGGAAATATGCTTTATTTCAATTTGTTTCAGTTTTAATGCATGATATTAAAAATAAGAACGCCCCAATAAACATTGCAAATTTATTCACTCCATTACATTAACTTCAGTACACACATATAACACTAGAGAGGCTCTTTCGACAAATTCTTTGTTCGATATGGAAGAACTTCTCAAAGTAAATCCTTTTCCCTTACCGGAAGTAAGAACTGGATGCAATCCCTGAGAACATCCGTCTTTCAAGGAAAAATATATTTAAATTAAAGATCAAGGCGATGTTAACGCAGACTCTGGAGAAAGAAAAAGCATACTTGGATGTCCCTAATCTAATTTCAAAAATTTCAAATATCAAATGAGTGAAAAAGTTGTAGTCGAGACAATAAATTGTTTTGATTATAACTTTCAATATTTGATTTTTAACTCAATATTGTATTTTTCTGTCTCTCTTTTTCAAAACTTACAGATTTTTCTGTGTCTTTCTCTTTCAAATGTACATTATGTATATTGATTTCCTTAAGTATTCACTGACCTGCCTAGATTAGCTTCAGTTATTTGCAGGTCGGTGGAGCATAGTATTGTACTTTATACTTTTAACTGTAATAAAATGAATTGAATTGAATTGAAAAATTGTCAAGATAAAACCTTTCAAGATCCGTTAGTAAGCGTTTTCTGGGCGTTTTGTTAACAATATATCGTTAAAGAATCAATGTTATCATCATTTTGTTTATTATTTTGAAAAGCGTAAATGCCACTTCACCTCTTTTTATTTTTTGGGAGGCTTTTTTAAGGAATGGACAATTAAGTCTTGTACGGTAGAGGAAGAGGAACTACTTAATTTGATTGCAAATTTTTGTGCAATCTTTGGTTGGCTTTCTTTATTTAACTTTTTCTCTTATTTTACCTTATAACATGCACCAAGTCATGCTTGAGTATTTCGTTTTTGGTTCATGCTAACCTTTCTTTGCAAAAATTTTCTCTTCGATTTTTCAAAACAAATCTCGTTTCAAACAAGTCTCTCAAAGGCCGTATTTATCTAGAAAGACGAATTATTCGACTGGCCTGGATAAATACGGGACGCATCAAATAGCAGAATTTAAGTGCGTCTGACTAAATATGAGATGCATTAAAAGGATGTTTTTTTTCCTGTTCTCGTTGTTGAAAACACTTTCAAGCGGTTATAAAGTTTATTTACTTCGTTTCAATGCTCCCGTTTAATTCGTCTGTTTAGTGGGTCTGAGGTTTACCCAGTTGAATTATTCGTCTGTTTAGTGCGTCTAAAAGACCAACTAAACAGCACGAAACCTTAGTTCGTCTGATGCAGATTTCCGTATTTATCCAGACGAATTATTCAGCTCAGACGAATCATTCGTCTCAGACGAATTATTCCTCTTTCCAGGTAAATACGACCATTGAGGCCGCAGTTACATGTTGTTCCAGCCTCAGTTCCAGCATCAATTCTTTTTAAGCGACAACAGTAAGGCTTTTATTTGGACCTCCATACAATTTACAGCTTACAAATTCTATCGATATGAAGTAAGCAAAAGTATATAAATTGGTACTAGCTTCCAACATTAATTAAAAAGTTAATTAGAATGTTTTTCGCCGTGTGGTTGGTCAAAGGCTGATTAGAATGTTATCGTTTTGAGCGTTAGCCCTTCGTCAGAGAAAAATAAGTGTGTGCAGGTACAAGCTTTTTTTTTTATAAGAAAAACTTTATAACAAGAACGCGGCTATATTTTATATGTATATTATCGCATCACACAGTTGATATACACAGTAGTTGCTCGAGCCGGACTAGAAAAAAGTCAGAATTAATGGAAAAATGACAAAGATTTGCTAATGTTCGTTTTCATCGGTTTCCTTAATTAGTAATGAATTCCATCTCCAGTATGATCATCGGGAAAGTGTCGTACTTAACACTTTGTTATATTTTATTCACGAATAAACGACTATAATGCAAGTTGTGCCAGAAGATTCTCACCGCTTCAGGTCAAGGTAAGTTTGAGCCAAGAATAACAATAAAAATGATAATAAATACAATCTTTAAAAGTTCCGTTTCTGTAAAATTTGATAGCGCTTTACAGCCACATTACAAGAAAAATGTGTTTTGTTATTAAACCGTGGAGTACTTTAAAATTCAAAATTTGCAGCCACATCTTTGCTAATTTAGAATTACTAGCTTTATCTCGAATTTGAGCAGTCCCTATTGAACATTTGGAAATGTGAAATTTTGAACTTGAAGCTAGACAAACATGTTCACAATAAATGGTAACAGAACCAACCATTTAGCGGGCACGACTTGAGCATATACCATAGGTGACAAGATCCAGACAATTTTGGACGAAACTACTACTTTGCTAATTTTAGGTTGTCACAGTCTTAGTTTGTTCTCAAATTGTGTACACAAACTGATCAACTGTTCTAAGCCTGAGCTTTAGTCTTTTCTTAAGTTTGGGCAGATTTGAAGCTGTGTGTTCTGATAAAGTTTGGTACAAGAAAAGAGTGTATTTCTACATACCAGATGTTGCGTATCTGAGTTCAATCGCAATCACAATAATCGAAAACCTTTTTCGGCTCGCTTCAACTGAGAAAAACCAGAACAAATTTAACTTTTGTTGTCCTGGAAAGGGACACATTTCGAAGACGAAATGTCAAATAAACACGAGTGTTTCTTGCAGATGTTGCCACTTGTACCTATGGTTGGTCTGCTCCCACGAAGTAATTAAAACACCTCTCATTTTTACATGTTTTATGAAGCCAGCGAAACCACAATCGTGATCTCTATCCGAATATTTTCTCTATTTGAAATTGTTATCGTGTTATCTTTATCTAATATTTTTATAATAAAAACTTGAATCCTCCATATGTAAAGATAAAAATATCGGTAAACAAGGTCAAAAACTGCTATGTAAATTGATAAACGTTTTCGATCAATGCGGTCATCATCAGGTCAATGTGATTTGATGATGACCGCGTTGGTCGAAAACGTTGTCAATTTACATAACAATTTTTAACCCTGTCTGCATATTTCATATTTATTTTTATAATAGTTTCTGTTCTTATTTCTTGTGTAACACGGTTCAGAATAATTCTAATATAAAATATCTCTAAAATATGCTCTTGTGGACAACAAATAATAACTAGCAAATGGTAATGAATACCGTTAAAGTTGGAATATACTGGTAACTAACAATCTATATAATTCAGTATGATTCAATGTCAAAATGCCATTTTTCATTCCTTTTTTTGTCAGGTCAACTTAAAAATTTTAAAAAAATGCAGATCTCCTAAATCAAGTTACTGTATCAATGAAAACAGATTTTTCTGGCTATGCGAGTTGTGCGTTCGGCTGGGATGTGTTTAAAATTGGGGGAGAACTGCGCACGATATAATTGCTAATAATAAAATAAGACTTTGAATTTTTAATGATCCACTAATAATTTATGTTAACCGGTTAATTGTTTCGCACATGAAAAAGCTTTCAAATTATTGTAACTGGTACATTTTCTCTTTTGATGATCGTGATTAAAAACAGGGGCTTTTATGGGAAGAGTTCTGACCGTTTGATATAGAACCTATGAACATCAAGATGTCTATCTATCTATCTATCTATCGTGTCGACGGGGGTCTCCTGTCATACATGCCCCAGATGTGCCTCCATTGCTGTCGATCTGACAAAAAACCCATCAGCACCTGCTTTGTTGCGCCAGTATAATGGCAAAGAATTTAGAGTTTAGATGTAATATCCGGTTATTAGAACAAAAAACATATGCAAGTTATCTGATGGTTTTAATAGTTACTTACTCCAAAAGCAATTGACAAAAACAATAGGAAAAAGATTAATGTCGTAGAAACAAGCATTAGAAAAGCAAAGATGTCAACTCAAGACTAAGATAAATATCTTAAATGGAATTGCTTTGTGAATAATAAGCGCGTAGTCATTTAAGGCTCTTTACTCTGTAACATGGATATGTTCACCGGTTCAACAATTTAATTTACCATTATTACAAAAAATAACTTGTTTTGTTGTAAATTTTTAATTAAATTTCTAGTTTCTGATTAATATAATTGTGTTAAAAAATTCTTCTCATCCAGAAAACAATAAAACTGGTATATATTGGACACAAGATAATGAAGTCAAATTACAGATGCCTTCTCTTGAGAAGCATTCATTTAGATAGAGGGAGCAAGTGAATCCAAAAACTCCTCAAAAAAAATTAAGGCTGAAGTAATAACATATAATTTATTGAGCCGAAAAGGGAAAGCAAAAGTCAACTTAAAATATTCCAAAACTAGTTGAGGATCTATTTACAGTTTATCAGTAACAAACACAAGGCGGCTAGCAACTGGAAGACGTTTTTGGGACAAAGAGAGTTTCTCTTGAAGGTTTGTGACTTTTTTTGGTAATCAAAATTTAGAAGTTGTTGTTGGGGGCTTATGTCAGATCGACAGCAATAAATGCTTCAGCAGAAACAAAATACCGAATGTTCTTCGCCGAGAATGAGAAGAAAACCACATTTCACTCAATAATGTATCATCCAGTTTATTTCGGAAGTTTCTATATTTGGGTATTTGCAAATGCTTTCTGTGATTGGCTCATGTGCTCGGTTAACTGTCAAAGAGAAATCGTTTCTCGACGCTGTTCATGATAAAAATAAGTTGTGTTAGGTCGGTTTGAGCTGGCAGTTCCACCTGTTAAACAAAGTTAGGTTTTCAGAAACGGCTTAGATCTAAACTGAATGAATGTGATGACTGGCTTACTAAGATTGCATTTTCTTGAAGCAAACTAACTATAAACTGCATCTTTGTTCATTTTAGTGAGCTGAGACATACACATAAAATAGTATTTGGTATATTTTACTATCTGTTTATGATAATATTTGGCTTTTCCAATTTATTCTCTGCCGGTGTTCAAGTGTGAAACTTTGCTTGTTGATCGACTCTAACTCAATTCAATTAAACCTCTCATTGTTCCAGCGAACTACATTAGTCAATTAATTGACACCTTTTTGAGATTTTGAGCTTCCAAAATTTAATAACTCCCTTCGGAAATCTTAATTATTACGCACAAAAACAGCCATGTCGGCAAGTATGTCAAAATAGCGTTAATTCTATAGAGCGTTTTCACTCAATCCCAAAAGACCCAAAGGTGGCCATGTTTGTGTACCAAATTAAAGAATTGGTGATTAAAAATGTATTGTTAAAGTCCTTTCACG
>JANRMR010187317.1:0-11023 GCA_025434825.1 Bergia sp. 'catenularis'
TACCAAAAGAAAGGTTTGAATAGGGTTAATGATAATTGTTAGGTCTTTATAAGCGGAACGTTATATCAACATCTACTAGGAATTTAGGGTGATGGAAGTGGGAGTGGAAAGTTTTATAGTTTAATGGGTTTTTTTATTATTTGATATCTCGGTTTACAGTGCGACTACATGTAGCACAGTTTTCTCCACCCTTTTGTTTTTACAAATTATCCAAGTACAAATTGAGTTAAGAATAATAAAATTGCCACAAGTTTGGATATTCCATGATTAAAACTAACACCAATTTTCTGCTTCTTTGAATGTAGTTCTACAAATTGGAATATTACCACCAATACTGTGGTAGATTCATTATTCTTAACTCGACTTGTGGTTGTCAGTTGGTTCGTGTGGTAACACTCTAACAACTTTTAAATGAATTCTTGAATGATACCACTCTCTTCTAAGACTGAAACGTTTCATAGTTAAACCAATTTTCAGTCAAATGCAATGCATGTCACTACGTGAAGGATCCTAACATTCGGCCCAAGTCCTCACAGTTCCCCACAAACCTGCGTTTGTCTGGGACCAGATTGATACCATGGAGACGATTCCGATCATGAAGGCACACGCGACGTCCATACGAAAATAGGCCCAGCGGTAGGATAAGTAGTAGAAGAAAATGGATTCACTCCAAGTATCCATCGTTCTAAAGAAAAAGGTAGTCAAACTTGGTTGTTAAAACTACTTCAGGAGGTGTCTTGTGACTTGCTGCATTGTTAGGAACAACACTGAACCTGATGAGTGGAAGGGTGTGTGGAAGTGAAGAAAATTGTTTATATGCAACTCTAGCCTTGAAGAAAACTTATTATTTTTCCTGCATGCAATAAACAATTATCAGTACTATCTAAATTCGTTTCAATCCCTAATGTCATTTAAAACGTTAAGCTTACCTACAAAGCGTTCCTAACATAGCTTTTCCCTGACAATGGGCTCGGATTGTCACAATTCCCCTCATGGTCTCCGAAAACTGACTGTAGACATGGCTTCCATTGATAATGTCAAGAATCCTCAGGTCTCGTGCTACACTGAGATGATAACTATATAGCATCTTAGATAACACCACATAAACTAAGATTATGGGAATAGTGTAATAATTAGCAATACAGATGATGACAACACTACCAGCTAATTGCATTCCAGCCATAACGACCTGGTAAATCTCATCTGGGAGGGCATCGTCGATTTGGGCCATATCTTGTGTGAAACGGTTTAAAATACGCCCGTCCGGGTTGGTATCAAAGAATCGTAGCGTACTTTTTAAGACAGCAAACAGCATGTTCTTGTGGAGATATTTTGACGATAACATTGCCACCCATGACAAGAGAAAACCGACAAGAAACGAAAACAATATGTAGCTGCCGGCGAGGGAGATGTAGATTGCAAGGTTGTCGAGACGTGTTTGTTTATCATAGCTCATCCTTGACAAGATAGCCAACCAAATGTTTACGGCAACGTTGGTGACTGAAACACAGAACAAGCTTTCTAAAGTTTCATTGAGGTTTTGTATAAAAGCAAAAACAAAACGGGAACCCACAAATATTTACGACCAAAATTGGTTACTAAGGCACATATAACACGTTTGAGCTTTCTGTATGAATACAAATCTGTTGTGCATAATTGCTGCTCCAAGCAACCTTATCACTCATGGTAAAGACGTCGATCGTTACGCCCTCTAATAGATTTAGTATTTATTTCAACGTGCAGTGTTATTTAGTTTGTATACAAGACTGTCTTTACAGAAAACAATTAAAGTTTTGGAATATTTAATATCCACGTGTTGAGGCCAAAATGTTCACTATACTACTAAGATTAGTCTAGGATCTAATAATAAGAAGAAGAACAACGATTTATTCCAGCTTATCAATTAGAAATGGCTCTTCGTCTGCATATAAAAAAAGTTACAATATTTAAAGCATTTACATACTAATATAAAAACTGGTATAACTATATATATTATTCTTATTTTTATAATATTCTATGAGTTGCTTTGTCACGCAGAAACAGTTTTACAATATTTAAATTGAATTTCAAAACCGCAAGAAGTTTGTTTCTAAAGAAACAGACGGGATATAAGCATCTATACGATCATCGTCAGAGTGGTAAACCCTGACAAGATAGGTCAATCATCATAAGAGAGGTTTACTCTGACATGTTAGAATAATAATCATTAGAGAGATAACCTTCACATGCTGAGGTTAATTCTGACATGATAGGATCATCATCATCAAAGAGTTTAACCCCAACATGCTAGGCACATCATGTAGCCGTCCTGTTTACTACGATAATTACTGAATTCTAGTAGTCAACATTTCGAGTTCAAAGGCTACGTTGTCGTACTTGAGTCGTATCGTACTCGTAGTGAAATCTAAACGCTCTATTGTTAGTCGTACTCGTAGTCAAATCTAAAGGTCTCTCTTGCTAGTTGTACTCGTCCTCAAATCTAAAGATCTCTCTATTGCTAGTCGTACTCGTAGTTAAATCTAAAGGCCTATATTACCAGTCGCACTCGTAGTCAAATCTAAGGGTCTCTACTGCTAGTCGTACTCGTAGTCAAATCTTAAGGTCTCTATTGCTAGTTGTAAATTAGAGGTCTCTATTGCTAGTCGTACTCGCAGTCAAATCTAAGGGTCTCTACTGTTAGTCGTACTCGTAGCAGAAGTCATACTCGTAGTCAAATATAAATGAGGTCTCTAAAGACACAACTGAGAAACTTTCATCTAAATGTTGCCACATATTAAGGAAAATGAAATGAAGTTTTCGCATGGGGAAAAGAATTTGCCACCCAGGCAAAAATCTCATACGTTTGTATATAATCTCGTGCAGGATTTGGAAACTTTGAAATTAATCATAAAATTTGGCCTGGTATCTTTTCTTAATATGTTTTTCTTTCTACTTGGACGTTGTGCTCATCCAACAAAATTTAAATTTTTCATAATGGAAAACTGAAAAACAATCGATTATATAAGAAAGACCGATCTGTACGTAGTGTCAAAGAACCAATGAGATTTTCGCTGTAGTTCAAATACCAATAGATTTTATACTACCGTCATTTTAATTTTTTTTTATAAGATAGAGAAAACAAAGCATGAGGAGGATCACCCACTTTCATTATCCTGATCTTAGTATGTAGAAACAAAAATATCCCCTCCCTTAATAAACGCCTACATACTCGAATCGATGCCTAATTTAATAAACGTCCTGATTTAGAAGAAATGTAAGGTCAACTTAATTATTGCAAAACCAAACAAATTGGCTAAATCCCGAACACTGAGGTGGTTAGGAATAGCAGCTTACCTGTCGGAATAATTGAGAGGAATGCCAACAAAATGAGCACCAAAATATTATTTCCAACCCGAAAATATCCCCAGTTAGTTCTCCATGTCACTGATCCAATGGCTTTGCGCTCTTCTGTGGGATCCAGACCTTCGGCTAAAGGATCTTCGACATCTTCTTTTCTTTGAAAATGAATCAAATCAGAGAATAATACTGATAACTATAGTCAGCAGTGTTGTTGTTAAACTTATAAAGAGTCTAACCGCCGAATTATGGGCTTACCACTAACTTGATGATGATGATGATGATGATGATGGTAATGGTTTTGATGATGAAGAAGATGGTAACATTTTGGTGGTGATGGTGGTGGTGGTAAACGAATCTTTTTAAAAATACCCTTCATCGATTATTATGCTGTTTTAATTTTCTGCATTTTCTAATTATTCCGAAAAAAAGCCACCGGGCTTAGATTTTTCAAAGGACTTTTGAGGTGGTTATATTCGGTGAGGCTTATTATAGGAGAGAAATTTGCGTTTAGTAATCAACTGGGCTTATAACTGGAGGTAAATTTGTGTCGGCAGTTTTTAAATGTGCAAATGATGATATTTGGGCGTTAACTAGAAATTAATGATAACGCAATCCCTCTGAACATACTAACTTCAAGCACAACAGCAATAAACAACTTTTTATTGAAAATGGAATGGTAGGTCACAGTTCACTGAATCCTAACTTGTGAAAGCTCACGTCCGGGCTAGCTTCAGTTTCTCACAGTTCGGATACCGTACGGTATGTGTGATGATGCGTGATGTGTAATTTACGATCTTTCTTCACCGATTTCATTGGTTTCCTCTGTGTCACTGTCTTCAAGATCTCAAAGGGCAATTCCCAAATATACGCCCCAGGTGGATTATATTCGGAGATGATTATTGGACGCTTATATTCGGAGGGGCTTATATACGGAAGGGCACATTTGCGGAATTTTACGGTAATTTATACTGCTGTTAATTGTTGTTGCTCGAAATTGGGCTAACTTAACATGGGGTTAGGCGAAATTTCAAGAGTTCACCTACGAATAAAGAGAACGCTGCAAATAAACTATTTCTGTGACATTCTACTAATGTAAACACAACTAGAAAAAGGCAGCTTGGTTTAGTCTACAGGAAAGGAAACCCATTGGTTATCATTGGGTTATGGAGAGATTGGTTCACCTCAAACGGCGTCAATCACGCTATGTGCATTATTTTTTACACATTTTTTTAAATTTCACAATGTGAAGGAAACATAGAATTAATATCAAATAAAACCGTTGTAAATATGGTTCCTTTCTGCTGATGGTTCTTAGTAAAAGCATACGATGCATTTCAGGAAGATAAAGCTGTTTCTAACAAAAAGAAAAAAGAAAAAAGTTTGCGAGTTTTGACTGCTTTGACAATATTTTTATGTAGTCGGTGTGCACTGTTTGCAGTGATGACATTAGAAAATTCCAGTTTTCGTAGTAAGTATAGCTGTGCGCATGCTTGTAATGCAAAACAGATTTCTTAATAAAAATAAAAATATCTAAAACATATTGCAAAGACAAGTGTAACAATCGTTCATCTTAAATTTGTTTACTTTAGTATTTGGTACGAAAACGGGAATCTGATACATATGCGTAAACCTTAAGTAACCAGATTTACTTGCTTAAGGTTATTCTATCCTTTGTTAACAATATTCTTGGAAGGCTATATTTTAGTGAAGAAATACGTCTCACGCTACAAGCATGCGCATAACCATGACTGCCTCTATTTTAGTTCTAATTCTGGGTGATTCCTAGAAATCTTCGTAGTGTAAACACAAAATGACCGCCCAAATAAATCAACAAAAAGGTAAACATAAAGATGGAATAAAATGCTAATTTTGATTATCGCTATTCAAAACTTTTCATCAACCTGTTCACTTTAATTTCTTATAATTATGAAATACCTTTCGAGCTCCGGAGCTATCTCATCAACGACCGCTTTATTGTCGTACTGTGCAAAGGCGCTGCTAAAGTCATCATCAAACTGCATTTGCTCGAAGGTGCCGCTCTTAGCAATAGTCCCCCCCTGGAGAACAACAATATAGTCTGCTTTGTTGGTGTACTGCAGTTGATGGGTCACGAGTATCTTGAGACGATCTGACAGCAAACCGCGAATGCACTTCTCAAAGATGTGTTGGCCCACTTTGCTGTCGACAGCACTTAGCGGATCGTCCAGCAAGTAAACTTCAGCGTCACAGTACACAGCTCGTGCCAGGCTTACTCGTGCTTTCTGGCCACCACTCAAACTCACGCCTCGTTCCCCGAGTTGAGTGAGATCTCCCTGTGGAAACTTAGTCATGTCGTCTTTCAGTGCGCATGCGTTTATCACACGTTGATACTTTTCTTCGTTAAACTCTTTCCCGAAGAGAATATTATCTCGGACGGTTCCTGAGAATATCCAGGCGCTCTGAGACACATAGGCGATCTTCCCCTCAACTTGTACTTTCCCAGAAGCCACAAGCAATTCTCCAGATATGGCGTGCAAGAGGGACGATTTACCCGAGCCAACTGGACCGGTCACTGCCAGCAGCTTGTTTCCATGGATATCAAGACTGACGTTATAGAGAGGTCCATCAGCCGAGGTCTTGGTCCAAAGGCATGTAATGTCAGAAACCTTGACTGAAGGCATTACAACGTTGCGGGGATTGCTCCCAACGTCTTCTAATTAATGGAATAAATTTTTGTGTTATATTTTACCTTTTTTATAACGGTTAGTTATATATTTTAAGCCTTTCAGTCCCATGCAAAAGTGTCAAACCACAAGTTACTAAGTTTTTTTACGTAATTTGTTTCATACATTTCCTATAATCAGTTCCCATATTCTTAAAACTTAGCAGCTTATTTATACTGATACTGTAAGGAGAAAGTAGGTGTTGATAAACGGGGGAGTAAACGGAATAAAAAGTAGATTTTAGGCTATTTTATCATATTTAATAATTATTTATCTAAAATATAAGAGCTGAAAATTGTTTTGAGCCAATAAATTTGTAAGAAATATTCGGGGCATTCAAATTATTTGGAGCAAAAATAGACGGTTAACTCTGGGTAACTCGATTTCCTCAAAAGTAAGGGAAAATACGTACCCCAATTTTCATGTACCCATATTTGTACTCATTTTTTGGCTTTTCGTACGATAGTGGATACGTTACTGTAATCAGTACCCCTATTTTCATGTTTTTTGTGGTACGATAGTGGCAACTGCAGTCATGGTCAATAGTGTTAGGACCCCCTCCCCCGCATCAGTTTTGAGTAAACTCTATTAAAACTGTCAAAACATCGAATTATTATGTGCCGTCAGAGATTCCAACATTAAACAGAGAGAAAAGGGGTCCCAACTAATGTTTTTGATACTTGGTGACTTTTCCTAAAGTTTATTGGGGAATCATTTGACGTGCCGTTTTTATCCCGCTTCATTAAGTCGTTGCCAAGGCAACCACTTTTTCAGCGACAGGCATGAGAATTTTTTTCAAATTTGTACGTTTTAAATATATTTCAACGCTTTCAATGCTTTAGGGGATTTTTAATCCAAGATGGCAGCCGTGGAATCCAATATGGCGTCCTGTGATGTCATATGACGTCACAGAAGGTTAATTAAATAATTGATTATCTGCTAATGCCCTAATTAATTAGTACACCAAGTTCGGCTGGTAAAGCTTCAATGCTTTTTGAGAAAAATGGCCGCGGGCACTCTCTGCCCCCACCCCCTCTCCCTCCCGGGCCCACGAACCCCCCAAAAAGACCGGGTGAGATAGGGTTAAGTTGTTCCAGGGCTAAAAATTGAGTTTCCCAAGCTTAGTCGATCAGCTCGTACTAACAATTGTAGACAAGATTTTGCTTATTCGAATGTTGTTAGTGTTGCTGTTACTTGTATTGGCAGTGGCTCAGTAAGAAACACCTGGCTGTTTTTTAAAATTTAGCAATAGAAAGGTATTTACTTGGAAATTCACATTTGAAAAATAAAGACCATGAAACTTTTCTGATAAACATTTGAATCGTCAACGGAAACACCATGGTAGTAATTAAGTAAATAAAATTTATAAGGAAAATGAATTCGGATCGTATTAGTTGAAGTTGTTATTTAAGAATTATTTCACAAACACGCATTCCGTATGCTCACTCCATTGGATGAAATTATCTCATATCCAACATTTTAATCAAGACCAAGTCAAAATACACTTTTTTCTGTAAAATTTTGTGTGGACCAAACAGAATTTAGGGGAAACCAAGCAGAGTCAACTGTAACACAGAAAGAAACACTTATTTTGTTTTGGAAAGAACTATTTTCCATATAAGATTAAATCCATGAACATCGCCTGATAAGCAATCAAATTGTCTGAAATTCAGTAACCATCGGGTTATATTAAATAAATTATATTAATTCAACCATGTTACTCAAACGTTTACCTTTGTCTTGTAGTCCTCCGTTAGCTATGGTTGAGTTCGATGTAGGCCCGTTTTCTGGTATAGATTCTTGCTTCAGAAACTCCTCCATTCTCTCCAGCGATGGTTTCCACCTGCTCAGGACGATGAACGCATACGCATACTGTTGCGCAATCGCCTTGGTTGCACCCACCAGGGCAATGGTCGTGAACACGTTTTGAGGAGTTAACTTATCGCCCGTTAGAACCATAATTAGCAGAGCTACCAAAGTGGAAGTATTCACGAAAGTCAGGAAAATGGATCGAAGACTAGACTTGATAAAGTTATTTTCAAGCTGGATGCGAAGTTCATGACTGCAACACAAAGGACAAGAAGTGTTACCATAATTACTCTATATCGCCGCAAGCTATACGATAACTTCATAAAGGTATTTGAATTTGTTTTAATTTAATTTAATTGATTACAACTGAATTACAATCAAACCCTACTATTTCAAATTTGGTTAGTTTGAGTTCCCCGCTATTTCAAAGTCTGACCGAATTCCTTTGACCTTAATATTTCAGTCATTTACTTTCGGCTATTTCGCACCCCCGCTATTTCAAACTATTTTTCCTTTCCCGCGAGAGTTCAAAATAGCGGGGTTTAACTGTACATTAAAACAAATGTCTCTTAATATGTTGGACTAACTCAATAATTAAATTATATTTATGATTGGCTAGCTTGGGAGGGATTCTAAAAATTACCCAATGGATGAAAATGTTGTTAACAGACCAAGGGAGCGAAATACCCCTCATTTTCGTTGGCCTGTGTGTGTGTTTGTACTAGATTCTAGCTTTTTGTGCAATAGTTACGATGTTTCTTCTCAAGATTTGGTTTTGCGATGGTTCTTGGCACAGGTTCTTGGTTGAGGACACAAACTTCATCTGCCAACAAAGTCTGTCCGTTATAGCTAGAGTTTCAGTTTTGAAGTTGGCGAAAAGGATTGGGTTTTTGATGGTTTGTGTAGAACATGCATAGAACATAAAAACTGTTAGTATCTAGCCGACTCATGTTCGGAATTCATATTTCTATTTCAAGGATTCCTAAGCATGACAGCATTGATACGTTTGGCTAAAACAAGATTGTCAACGTACCTTCTCGTCTCCTCAATTTGTTTGTTGAAAAACCACTCCCAAGCATTTGCCTTTAAAACACGGATTCCAGAAATCATATCCGCCAAAAGACGCACCCTCACATCATTCAGACGCATAATTTTAAAACGAAGATGTTGAAGAACAAGGCTCATGCTTATTTGGTAAACGATCGTTGCTATGGTGTAGACCACACACAACACCGCCTTCCAGCTGACCAACCACCATAAGACCAAAGATACTATAATGATCTGAATAGGAACAGTTATGATATACGACAAAATAAGACAGGCGGGTTCTATTGGTTCCAGGTCTTTGGTCACCAAGTTGATCACGTGACCGGAAGTAAACTTGGCTATTGACGCGGCTGACATTGTTTGTACCTGGAATAAACGCAAAGAGTATATACCATAAAGGCCGTTATTACGCTTATGGGATTATATTTGGTCAGAAAACATTACTGTCGAATTTCTTGGGTGGAATATATTCGGATGCTATAAAAAAAATTGATAACAATGTATAACAGAACAAAAATACTCCTTACCTTTTTCAGTGCTAAACCCACCAGTGAGGACCTGAAGTGGACAAACAAACGACAGGCATTCTTGGTATAAAACGTTTCAGTAATGGCCATGAAGATGACAATCAGAAAGATGAGTAGGATATAAATGTAAACCATGTAAATATGTTCGTTCACTCCATATATCATCAAGTGTGAAAGGATGAATGAGAGGAAAATCGGCTGAATCACTGACGCTAAAACGGTACATAGATTGAGCAACACAGTACAAATATAAATGCTGGGGCTGTGCATTTTAATGAGTGCTTTCCATAACTTCGGTTCGCGATCATTCTCGGAGACGCTACGTTTAACTTCTTCGTTCCATGCCTTCTCAAGCATATTAATCGTTTCTTCGCTTGACAGGACACAGTCGACGGGATATAAGTCTTTGTTTTCGAGTGGCCGCTTTTTTCCTTGACGTATGATACCTCCAATCCAACTCATGGTTATCCAAGAAAATATGCTTGGACTCAACGGCTCTTTCTCTTCTGTGTCTTCCGCATATTTTTCCGATTGCGTTTTTTCGTATTCGTTCTCTGAGCTCTCTTTCAAACTGAAGTAAGAATTTTGGTTGCCCATTTTGAAGTATTACACTTCAACGTCCTAGAATGAAAATCACAAACTGAAGTTTTACAGCTATTTTGGGGGCTATTTTTACGTCAACACCACAATTCTAGAATAAGTGCCTGCTTTCAAATAAAATCAGCATCATCCCGTCTTTTTTGGAGATAGATACTTGTTTTGTTCATATATTTTATCCAGATAATCGGCAAAGTACATCTTTCCAAACCGTATCGTCAAGTGTCAAGCGAGACGCATGCCGTCTCGAGTTTCGCGTGCGCGGGAATTGATAAACGAGTGTCAAATTAGTAACAACTTTTAGCGGGAGTTTGCGGTTTTAGGCGTCGTCCACACTTAGCCGGATATACTTGAAAACGCAACTTTATTCTTACGGTTGGGGCTATCGTCCACACTAATCCGGACAACGTTCTTCAAAGTGGATAAATTTGAAAACGCCCTTTTTGCTTTTTAGTGTGGTTACAAAACATTTTGAAAACAGAATTTTTCGAAAACGCTGACATCAACAGACCAAGAAAAGCAATCACTCATTTTTGTCTTCATCACATTTTTTCTTCTTCCCGTCGGGTTTTGACACTATAGTATAGGAGCTGTTTCTCTGTAGTGTGTACGAATTAAAAGATTTAATCCGTTTTCTAGTGTAGACGAAAATCTTTTCTTGCGCTGTTAGATTGAAAACGTTGTTTTGAAATTTATCCAGCGTAGTGTGGACGGGACCTTAGTGTCAACAAAATCTTTTCAAAAACGGATTCCAAACAAATGTTTTGTTAACATTAAGAGTGTCGTCGGTGTGTGTATTTGGCCGTTCGAATTGCATTAAATTTTTGATCAAAACATGCATGAAACGTGTGAATATATAACTTTAAAAAAAAGCGAAAAGCAAAATTTCAGTGCACTATTGCACAACTGTATATAACCTCATATGTAAGCCATGGGCGTATAAAAGTTCATATGAGTTTTTGGTTGGGGTTAACCATATTCAGACTGAGGGAGCGGGGAGGG
>JANRMR010187328.1:0-11022 GCA_025434825.1 Bergia sp. 'catenularis'
ATATATTTGGTGTTTGAATCATCTTAAATTATTTTTATATATTTTATTTTTAGAAATAGAACATACCTGTGGGGGGTGGGGGTACTTCCATAACTGACCAAACAGGTACCCAACCTCGTACCCAGGCTCTTCCCTTTCCCGAGAGAAAGACCCTGGTTGGGTCTGGTCATTTGACTGATGACAATTTTTTTGATTAAGGGAGGGGTCTGCTAAATAAGCCGTTTTGTCACCAAAATCTTTGCAGCAAAAATTGCCTGCGAGGTAGAGAGCTGCCGTACACTAGTTCTGTGGCGGCCAACAAAATACGATTTGAAACGCTAAAAAGTTTTTTTCGGTAGCGGACATTCCCCACAGAACTGCAAAGTCTGCAGCTAGTTGTATCTACAATTGAATTACTATAAAATTTCTTTGGCATTTCTCCTCCACTTTTCGCATTACTCGCGTTTGACATTTTGGAAGTCTGGGAGTATCACGCGCACGTGCGTTTGTTTTGTTGAAAAAAAAACATATTCCGCTCTCCATTGGACTAAGCAAGAACAAAATGCAACCCTAAGCACCCCTCCCTCGTTGGTTTTATTTGTTACCACCCAGAATGTGTATGCCACGTGACCAGACCCAACCAGGGTCTTTCTCTCAGGAGAAGGAAGAGCCTGGGTATGAGGTTGACAGGTACCACCCTAAAGGGTATGTTTTTCAACAGAATTATGGTCTTGAATAGCATTCACATTTGACTGAGTAGTCTTGAAAAGCTAAGGAAGTGGTTTTCAGAGAATCTGTGTACCATAAAGGATTTCCTAAATTTTATCCGAGATTTCTGCAGTGGACAGTCACTTTGCAAGAACAACAGTGAACAAAAAAGGGACTATGTTGCAATCTTTTGATTTTATTGGTTTGTTTATAGTCTAACCATAACCCTAATTCTCCCCTCCCCCCACCCCCTAAACTTAATGACCAGTCCAATCAATCCCCTACTATGTAATATTGCTAGAAACGTGATCCCAACATCTTCCACTGCATTTTGAATAAAACATTAGCTGATCAAACTATACATGTCACATTTGTACATATGTGTGTACTTCATTCTTGTCAGTTTAACAAAAACGGTTACTGTTTTGGAAACTTTTTAAATGGCTTTTTTATTTTTTAAACAACTTAAATCAGCATTTTGCTTTCAAGGTGGCACTGAAGAAAACAACGTGAACAATCAGCAAGCGAATGCAATAAATAGAAATCAACATAACGTTGCTGCTGTACAAGGTGAACACCTTTCTCAAGGACTAACAGGCAACAGGTTATACCAATCACAACCTCCAGCTGGAGCTCGATTACGCGTTGTTCTTGCAGGAAACAGTGGTTCTTTGGATAGGCAAATTCCACTTGACAATGGTGCAAACGCACAGAACAACCAGACTCAAGGTGCACCAGAGGATGAATTGGTAGCACAGCAACACGAGGCATACAATCAACATTTGGGAGGTACAACTGCAATTCTGTCATTTTTGAAATTCCTTTCTCAACTTCCTATCAATTATTTAACAATTGATGTCAAAAAAAATCACTGTTTTAACTTCAAAAATGAACGCACAAGCAATAATTTAATACTTATTGATTATAATAGGGTACCTACCCTTATAAATGCACAAAAAATTGCAAATGTTGAATTTTAGCAAGTAGACACGTACTGTATCCTCCTATAATTCAACATTCACAGAAGGATACTAATAATTCCTCTCAGTTATATATTTAACGTTTCATCATTTTTGTATTTGTGAACTGTGTGAGAGTACATTTAGAATTACAAACGAGGTAATTAAGTCACTTTAAACATGTATACCTCCACTCGTGTAGAAATTACCCCTCTTTCCCCTCCTTTAACTAAATAAAGGAAATCAATTCGTGAGTCTTTATTCATCTTAAGATGAAAGTGTGTACCTTGTTACTTATCAAGAGCCCACGAGCAGGATACTGCGTGTATAATCTTTGAGAACTTGATACCACATATACACAGTTGTGCGTTTGAAAGATAACCCATGTGAAACAAAGAATTACACGTCATAATAACGTTATCACTTTGCTAGGTTATGTTATTGAAAATATCACATTTGGTTGTTTGGATTCAATGGCAAAGCTTCTGGATCGTTCTTATAGAACATATTCCTACTGGCCACACCTTGCCGCAAAACTCGGAGTGAGTGAAAGAAGGCGAACAAGAATAGAGCGCTACTCCAAAACTATCCACAGCCCGACTGAAGATTTATTCGACCATTTATCAGCTACTCAGCCAAATCTTAGTGTTGAGAATGTGATCGCAGCCCTTGGAAACATCGAACGCTTTGACGTGAAGGAAATACTTGAAGAGCAATACTCAGGTATGTATCACGATCATAAGATACAAAAGCAGTATATTAAGTATTTTACAAGTTTAGGTATTTAAAGGTATAGATTGATGGGCGGGCGTACAGGTAGATACAGATTCAGACAGGCAGGTAGAAGGACATAAATATGAACGGAAGGATAATGGGATGGAGGAATGGACAGTATGTCTCAAAGATCCCGTTCTAACAAAAAATCAATAAGCTTACACAATCTTGGTCTAAAACGACTTGTCACTGCACCAACCAGATATGAAGCTCGTTACACAAATGTTTTTTTCACTGTTTCCTCTACACTGATTGATCACATCAATGTACCAACAACAAGAAATGTTACATGTATACATGTTCCCTCTCTTTCCCTCAACGGTCGTTATCCAATATTTAATATACGTCGCTGCAATGCGTGTACTAAGAGTAAGAAACACAAGCATGAAACTATCCAATATCGCTCCTCTACAAAGTTTAATGAACTTGACTTTTATGAAGATTTATGTTCCGTTCTCTGGTCAAATATTGAGTCTTTTGATGATCCAAGTGATGCTCTTTCAGCCTGGTATGACTTTTTCAATGAAGTTGTCAGTCGACATGCACCTTGTCGAACGAAACGTGTCAAGTCGAATTACCTTCCAAAATGGATGACAAACGAGATTCTGTCTGATATTTATAAAAGAGATCAACTGAAATCGACAGCTTCTCAAGGTATGCTATCCTATTCTCTTCAAGAAAGTCCCAAAATCGCCCTCTTTGCTGACGATTCGAAGCTATATAGAGCTGTTGTATCTTTAAGCTCCTCCTTGCGCTTGCAGTGCGACCTTATACATGCTTGAAGAGATGGAGCCTCGAATGGCACATGTCTTTTAAGCCATGCACATGACGAAGAAGAAGGCAAATGACAACCCGGCCTACACCTACAGTCTCGATGGAAAGCCTGTCGAGTACGTCTCTCACACCGCTGACCTTGGTATCACTGTCTCTCGTGAAGTATCATGGTCAGCCCACATCGAAAAGATAGTCACCAACGCAAATAAAACTCTAGGTTTAATAAAGCGAGTCTGCGGCCAGAAGTTATCAAGCGCAAGAACACGAAAACTATTATTCTGTTCGTTGGTCAGACCTCGACTGCAATACGCTAGTATCCTGTGGTCGCCACACACAGCAAAGCTTCGCCGACTAATTGAAAACGTCCAGCGCAGAGCAACCAGGTTTATCTTAAATTACCCTCCCCCTGAAATGTGTTATAGTGCTAGACTCGCCACTTTGGATTTACTTCCTCTGGAATTTAGAAGAGACATCAGCGATCTTGTTCTCTTATTCAGATACAAATCTGGCTCTCTGAATATTGTACCGGTCAGCTCGAACTACTGTACCCGAAATTTTGATCCGAATAATTACTGTGCCATATCATCTCATAAACAGAACTACTTCAGCCAGTCATATTTTCCCCGAATCATCAACCTCTGGAACAGCCTGCCTCGGAACCTCAAAACTGCCTCCAATATACAACAGTTTAGACACTCTTTCAATATTTACTTCAAGGACAAACTCCCCTATTTATAAGTTTTGTTTGATATTCACCAATTTTATGTTTCTATTTATAAGTTTTGTTTGATATTCGCCAATTTTTAGTGCTTTTTATATGTAATGTGGGAGAATATCAACTGTGTCGTAAGTTCTGTTTCCTCCTGCCACATCGTTGCGACGAAGAGAATAAACTAAACTAAATTAAACTAAAAATGGTATGCGGCACCTACATTTTATGCGGATGACACTTCATTCGTTGCTTCAGGCAAGCCAACTCAGATGATTAATAGATGACTGCAAACTGTTGCTGAAAATTTATCTGTCTGGACTCCACAAAAAAGAATGGTAATCCACACTGGCAAAACAAAAATTATGCTTACTGGAAAAACAAACAAAAACTATCAACTTTTGATCCCTTAAACGTCACTATTGATGGAATTCGTTTGGTCAACTCAAGTTGCGGAAAGCTCTTAGGAGTTTATATTGACCAGTCCATCTCTGGGAATAAACGCATATACATTCGGCAAATAAGAAGTACAACTCGAAACTAAAAAATATCATTAAATTATATTATTACTGTTATTGTTATTGTTATTATTATTATTATTGTTGTTGCTATTATTATTATGGATGGATGGATAGACGGTTGGATGGATGTTTGCTTGTGTGGACTATTTGTAAACAAAAAGGCATTCCTTCGGAATTTTTGTTTTTGGCAGAATTACAGCAAATTTTCTTGAAATTAACACACAACACTTATTTCTATGCTCAGATAGGAAAATGTTCAAGCAAAAATGGAAAAGAAGAAAATAGGACGAATTTGTACAAACATTACCGTCTTTTGGTTTAAACCTTAAATTGCGTAAATAATTTTGCATTAATTATAAGTGATGACGTAATCGTAATATCGTCAGAAGATGTCTCCTTAATTAGACCACAGGCACTCCAAGTTTCTGTCTCACTAATGCAATTATTTTAGGTCGGAAAAACCTTGGAGAGGGTCCTAATAACAACCCCACCACCCACCCCATAAAGTTAGCACGTTACCAACAGTCAACTGATAAATTTTCACCGTTCAGATCTTCAGATGGTTGATAGTTATTTGGAACCTTGCAAAGTTTCTCACTTTGTCACATATGAACTACAGAGTTTTGAGTAACTGGATGCTGGCTTCGATCTTTGCCCCCTTGGTATTTGAACTTCAATATGCAATCAGAGTATAAAATAAGAAAATAAATGAACGAATGGATCAGGCCCCTAAGATGGAATATTATTTCCCACGTACAAGTTGTACGTAATCGAGGCTTTGTGCTAAGGTTTCACACAGTTCTTGTATTTTCTCATACAAAGCTCCAAATTCGAAGTAACACATTTCGGAAACAGCCTATGCTGCATTTCTAGCAAAAAGACCTAATGAATTATTTCGAAAAAATGTCACCTCCTCAAATGGTAGATGTGGTATTGCTTTAGAATTAATATTGTTGTGTTGCGATGTTCTAAATTTTCTTTTTAAAACAGTTGAATTAACAGAATTATAATTTTTAAATTATCTTTGCAGTTTTAAGAGACTCTGAGGGAAACGTAACCCAGTTCAAAGATCTGGCAACAAAACCCATTAAAATTTGGAGTGAAATGGCAGTCAGGCTCGATTCTGCCGAGGGCGCCCTTTCTGGCTATAAAGATCTGGCAGAAGCTCTTGGAGTGCCAAGAGAAGCCTTTCAGCAGTTTGGCTCAGACCCACGCGGCAATCCAACCAAAGGATTGTTTTATAAGCTAAAAGCAGAAAGACCTTGGACAAAAGTGAGAGACCTAAAAGCTATTTGTAGGGATATGAACCAGAACGAAGTGTGTGATACTCTACGTTGCCATTTTCAAGGTAAGTATCTTGCTGGTTCCGATTGTTCAAAGAGTGGATAATTGTATCCAACGAATAAATCTCTATCCACCGGATAGAATCAACGCTTTCTTATTTTGATTGGTAATGAGCAAACTCTTTTTCTGCCGAATAGCGATTTGTATTTATCCACTGGTAAAGTTTTCCAGTTTTTGAACAACTGGTATCATTATCATCTAGTAAACGTTCTTCTTCATAAAGCATAACTAAAACGTCAATGTGACCGTTCAGTTTGAAAAAAAAAAGCGCAATGTTTTAGCAGGCTTGAAGACGCTTTATTTCGCAGCGGGATAAAGCGTTTTCATGAAGGTTTCTCAGAATTTATCAAGCTATCTCTTTAGACTTCAGAGAATTTCAGTTGAATGTTCAACTTTACCAATAGCAGTAGCAACAACAACAACAACCATAATTTATATATTTTTAATTTTTACAAACTAATTGATAGTCATTGTTGTACTTGAACATAATAAGAAGTAAAAAGTAAGTAAATATAATTATACATATAGTTTGGAGTGCTGGAATGACAACTAAATGAAGTAACACCATTTGGTGTTCTGAGACAAAACCCACAACTTAATGTGCTACAGCTGAACAACCTCAGAAGTGTTTCGCCTTGTAAGCTACTAGCAAAGATAACGACGGAAGGAGAAATACAGAAGCAGAAGCAGAATAAAAATCATCCCGTCCGAAAATTTAGACAACAGAAGTAGAAAAAGAAGTCGTGTTTACATTGCATAAGGTAGTCTTACACGCGCTTTTATGAGGAATGAAATCTATTTCCAGGGCCATCCGGTGCTTGAAAAGATTCCCGTTGTTGGCTGATTCTTTGATGGCGATATAAGCCAAAATCTTACACATACTGCCTGAACCAGTCCATTTAAAATCGTTGTACCCAAGTTAAAACTAAACTTTTTTCCAAATAGTGGTCGTTCAGTTCTTCCGAGCACAAGAGTGTCGCAGGAATCGAAAACGATTCACCAGTTTTATTTAAAGTACAGTATAACCGATATTATTTTTGTTTTATCTAGAGAGTTATATATTCTTCTTCTTCTTGTGCAATTCGCTCTTTAAAGTTTGTGGGAAATCATTAATAATTCTGGCCACTTTCCAGTTTGTTTACGTTTAAGAACGACGCTTAAGTTTTACAAGTTTGCTGAAGGAGTCCACAAGTAGCTTGGGGTGCACTGTATATTGCCCTTAAGTGTTACTTATGATATCAAGACTAAGTACTGATCCATTTGTATTCGTTCCTCAACTCAAAAGCCCACTTAATTACTGTGACCTTCTACAACAGCAACAGGAGGGTTTTGGAAGACATTCTTCGTTGTTAAAACTAGAACAAAAATTAGAGTCCAGTATTTATGGGCTTTACATGATATTCAAAAATTTGTCATTCTCTCTCTTACTTAGAATATGTAGGTCACAGAGCGATAATACAGAAGCTGGAATGTTCATAGCAGCATTTTGTGATTACTGTTAGTTATCGCGAGTAATTGACCTTATTTTCTTCGTTTTTTACAGATGATACAGAGATTGCAAATGTGTATAACAACATTAATGTCATGGAAAACATAGCAAAATTCCTTAACAGGAGCACTGGCTCGGGTTTTCCATGGAAAGAGTTGGCGGGGAAACTGGGCTACGAAGAAGAAGACGTCTTTTTTCTTGAACCTCAGGAAGACGCTAAAAGTCCAACTGAGTGTATATTTGAACACCTAAAACAGATCCGACCAAACCTGGAACCACTTGAGAATGTCATTATCAGTTTAGCTGAAATTGAGCGCTACGACGTGTTGAGGAAAATCAAGGAAAGAGAATGTGAAGATTTCCACGGTGAGTCTCAAAGTAGCGGGTCCTTCAGGATCACTTATAGCTGTAGAGAACATTAACTAATAATATCTAATAATATGTCTTCATTTGCAAGATAAAAATATGTTTCGGGCGTTATAACATTCTATATGCGCAGAAAAATTATACTACTATAAGGCATGGTGTTTTAGAGTGCAATACGCAGAAGAACGAGCGCAAATTTGAGACGTTACTTAACTGTTTACGATCCGGTTTGACCGGTTCAGTGGGCTTCAGTTACTTTCTGACAGTTGTTCTTTGTCAGATCAGAGGTTTTTGCAGTCGGTAACGAGATTAAAGATTAAACAAAAATTTACTGTCATAAATCGCCTTATTTGTTGTATAACAAATTAATCGGGAGAAAGTTGTAGAATACGGCGTGTTATTTTTACTTGCAGTATTATACAACTTTTCGATGAATAACCTATATTTATTATATGTCTGAGGAATTTCGCGAGATGTGGTTGGTTAATTCGAGGTCCATAACTTACGTACGGACCTGGTTATGGACCTCTCGGAAAGCTGTGTTTGTTTTGTTTTGTTGCGCGACAAAATCATACAAAACGACCGAGGATATTCAACTACACAGTGTTCAAGTCCGTAATTATGACGACTACAGTGACGGTGAAAAAAAACTTGCCTAATTTCGAAATTAAACCTTTTCCAGAAGTAAACACCGAGATGGAAAACATTACTGAAGTCGCCGAATTGGAGGACGAATCTTCCATCTTTCACAGAATGACTAGTTCTGCAAAGAAAAACAGGCTAAAAACTCGACATTCTGTAAACAACAAGATACCTGGCAAGATTCTTTGTGTCTATTTTTCCCGCTCCAAAGAAGTGCTGAAGAGATAAACTCGAGACAGAAACCTCTTCACAATCGTGTGAAATTAATGCTCTGCTGGCACAAGTCACTTGTTTGTTGGAATGCTTCGAAAAGATTAGTGAGCAAACAAAGCCTTCTTTACTACCACAAATTACTCGAAATGTAAAGAAATGATAAAACATAAATGTTATTCGAAAATAAAATTAACTAATAAAGCCTTTGTTTAATCCGAAAAACCACTTTATTACAGTTCAAATAGCGCTCAACTTTAATTCAGCTAAACAGAGCGATCGACAACGAATTCCTTTAGTCGAATAAATGTTGTTCATCAAATTGCCTTGATCGAGACTGATCTAGTTTGGAAAAACTGATAAGCTATATAAGAACATTTTGCAAGTATTCAATTGTAATAGTTGGCAAATATTCTAACCTTGTTTCCATCTGATAACTGATTTGTGCATCCTGCTCATTTAGTCTCTAATTCTTTTTTGTCCTTTTATCCGAATTACCTTTATAAGTCCTCCTTGGGATTTCAAACATCTAAAATACCCCATCAACCGAAAAGTAGACTACGAGTAGTCCCTATTTTTCTTCTTGAATCCGTCGAGCCGCAGAAAAGAAGTCGCGAATTCCAGAGCGTGGAAACTGGGGCGAGAGAGACAAGAGTTGTCTCTTTTGCAAGAGAAGAGAGAGAGAGAAAAATAGGCCCAGCCTAACTATCGATTTTCGTCTCGAAGAACTCAAGAAGAAAAATAGGGACTACTCGTAGTCTACCGAAAAGAGTCAAACGATTGCTCATAAAACAAATTGAATACGACGAAATAAAATAGAACGGCCATTACACTCGAACTGAATCGGCAACTAACATCGCGACGTGTGCACGACGTGTCACACTAAAAAGCGCGGGAATTTTCGCGCACTTTTTGAGGTACACAAGCCAACAAGAATAAGTATGTCAAAGTCGTTCTCCCGTATAAAAAAGACAAGGGAGCCATATAATAAATATCTTATTAACCTCGTTGCTCGATCCGTACCATAAGTTACTGACCTCGTTTTTTTCCTTATATAAGAATGGAAAAAAAACTCGGGTCCATAACTTACGGTACGGACCTCGCACTCGGTTAATAAGAGGTATATGTATATATATACCTTTCAATATATATATATATATAAATATACAAAGATAAAACTGTAAAACAACTGTTAAAATTTCGTAACTCGAGTACCCCAGATCATTTTATCGTAACCTCAATGGCAACGATTCATACCCGACATCATTCGATTGTAACTTCAGTGGCATCGGTTCGTACAGGTCATTCGATCGTAACTTTAGCAACATTGGTTCGTAAACCCAAGTCACTCGATTGCGACTGCCATTGAGGTTACGATTGAATGAGGTGGGTTACGAACCGATGCCATTGAGGTTACGATCGAATGAGGTGGGTTACGAACCGATGCCATTGAGGTTACGATCGAATGGAATAACAGTTACGATCTAATAGCATTTTTGTCCGGAATACTTCTCCGTACAGTATATTTTAAGACCCCAAGTTGGTGAACACTTTTCAGTAAGCACCTGAAGAGAGAGAACTAGTTAGCTAGTTCCTCTCGAAACAGAACTGTAGTGCTATGCAATAGAAACTTTTTCACTTCATATCACTTATAATCTATATTAAATATATATGCGGCCCAGTCTAAAGAGAGAAGGTCAGTAGAAGGTTTTTCCGGAACGTTAGGACGAATAAGAAAGTGTTAAAACGCAGTGATAGAAAGGTAAACTCTGTTAATAGCTATGAGGAATTTCATCCAATCAATTTGACTACGGAAGGTTTAAGTGATGGGTAGAATTTGTTATTTAGTAAGGGTTCCTCTTTTTGCCCCACACACGTGCACAAGGATATAAATTGGCTACAACTTGGGGAGGATTGGGAGAAATTTGAAAGTAAACTTAGATTCGCTTTGTACTATCATGGTAAAAACAGCAATCCTACTCAGGAAGACGAAAATGCCGTCTTACTTCTATCAGTTAACCCTATTTCACACGGGGGGGGGGGGGCAGAAAGTGCCCGCGCTGATTTCAACCGCACATAACTTCTTCAGTATTTAAGTAATACCCACCAAATTTTGTGACTTTTCCTAAAATTTATCAGAGAACACATTGCAAGCAATTTTTTTAATGTAGGGGGAACTGTGTTTCCATGGCAACAATGTTTTTGAAGCCATGTTTGTCTGAAATTGGGATTTTTGTGTTGTTTTTTTATGTGTTTATAAAATGCAAGTTTTCGTTAATTGAGAGTGAAAAACATTTTTTATGTCCTTTGGGTTCATTTTTATGCAATTAGTGACATTTTAAAAATTGTGCAATACACTTTGACAAATCCAAGATGGTGGCTGTATGACACCAAGTGCTGTGACATCATATGACATTATACATCCACCAAAGATAACTCAATTTGCTTAGATTGAGAAGTTGTACATACCCTCCAAATTTTGCTTTGTTTCCTTTAATAGTTTCCGAGCTATGGGCTGTGAGCACTTTTTGCCCCCCTCCCCCCCCT
>JANRMR010187361.1:0-11017 GCA_025434825.1 Bergia sp. 'catenularis'
GGTACCAGATCCTTGGATTTTTACCCCTAAGAGGTACGACAAGCATCCCCGCCCTCCAAAGTTGGGAGTCCCCCCCCCCTCCCCGGGTGACGCACACGTTTCCAACTGGGTTGAAGAACCGTTTTTATAAGAGCCGCGTGCTTGAGGCTCGCAAAAAACAAATTTAGCAACATGGTGAATAACATTTCTCAGGCTGAGATTAAGCAACTAACGTGTATTTTCATGAATTTTTCTTTAAATATAAAAATTATTATATTATGATGTAAAGTTAGGTATCAATTATATTTTCTCTGGAGGCTGACCTATGTCATTCAAAATCATCTTGAACTTAAAATGAAGCTGCATTGCAATGAGGGAGATGATTTTCGGGAAACCTAAGCACGCGCTCTTTCACTGGCGATAAGAAAATAAAAAGCAATGATTAAACAAGCACCTCCACTATAAAAATTAAAAACGCTTTTAAGAACATTTAAAGTTAAAGTCCTCAGCATTATGAACGTTCAAACTTGCCCAAGAAAAATACGCTTATTAAGAAAAAGAAAGCTCTTGCAAAAGTCCACACGCTGTTTGTATTTTGGTTCTTGCAGTTAACTCGTCTTTCATCAACAAATGGCTTCTAACAAAGTGAGTTGGTGAAAATGGGCTAATTTTTAACAGTGGAAAATGTAAGATATGTTTTACTTGGTTCGCTAGATATGGTTTACTTAGCTTGCAATTTTCTTTCAATTTTAGATTTCACGTAATTTAAATACTGCGCGAAGACAGTCATGATAGAATTTAAAGTTTTTAATGAAAAATTTTTATGTCAGTACCAGTATTTTGTACTAATTCTTGGAAGTTCTCAGGCAGATGCACAAGTCGAATGTATATATAATTTATTGTCTATGTAAAATTGTACCATCCATTTAAGTTTGAATATAATAATATACTTTGGACTTTCGTCAATCAAGCCATATATTGCCACGGTTTGTACTGAAGCAAAGGCTAACTATACCTACACTGTAGCTAGCTTGTCTGTTCACGGGAACCTGAAAGCGCCAAAGATCTTCTCAGTTTTCCGGTACTAGATTGATGTCCGAAAAAGGCCGTTTAGCCGTGTGTCACTTAGAGAAGCCGCACATATTGATTTGTTCCACGAGAAACGTCATACGGACGTTTGGGGCTGGATAGGGGGGAGGGGGTTCTTAGCCATGACTTTTTGTCTGGAAACATCGATAGTTTTCTGACAATATTAATTCTTCAACATAAAGATGAAAAGTAGAAAACTGATCCAAATTAGTGCAAGTAAAGCAGTAAAATCGCTTCATTCTTAAAGTAATAAAGTGTGTATGATACTATTATGTAGCGTGTAGTCCAGTTTCGCAATTTTATTTTAAAACAACTAAAAAAGCATAAATTAAATCATAAGTGATGGTATTTCGCTTTATAACTAAGGACCTATCGCGCCACTGCCGACCAGGAATTTGACTACTGTGCAAGTATGTCTTTAGATTTGCATGATTTTATGATGATTGAGTGGACAACAATGACATGAGGTATAGTATACCTTCCAAATAGAAATATATGTTCTACTCTTCTTCCCGTGCTAAGGGGGGTGGGGAGTGGTGGGTCTCCAGAGAAACGTCGGTTTGACGTTTCTCGTGGCGGAACAAATCGATATGTGCGGCTTCCCTTAATGGGGAGAAAAACGCAGATTTGGCACAGCTCGAAATGACTGATGTGTGAATTGAGTACAACGCAACGGAACTGAACTGTTTCAAGACTTTAACAAGTTTTTCCGAGTACTCAGTCATGTCTTCTTAATTTGGGCACTCGGTGAATCTATGAAAAAATTAGCAAATCGTTGACTCCCACTTGCTAGTACATGTCTCAAACGTAAATATTGATTTATCTTGCTGTGAATGAACAAGATGTAACTTTATTGTGTCTTGGTTTGTCTCTTTAAGAATGGATGTTAGGATTGGCGGCGTGTCCAAGAGGATATGCACTGAGCATGCATGTCGATGTAAAATCTTTAGTTTTGTAACTTAAGATTATTTTGACACATTTTATTGCAACAACTAACGTCTGAAAACAATATATTTTGAATGCCAAAAAGACAAGCAAATCACAATTTTAGTTGAAAGAAAATTCTATGAGTATTCATTGTTTTAGCAATTTTTTGCGTACAGCGTAGGCAGAATATCAAACGTCTTTTTCCACGTTTGACCCGCGAGGGAGAAGCGGAGAAGGTTCTCCTCGTGTGGGAGAGCAGTTGCATTTCCTTTAAACTTTTAAATAATCTTATTTAAGTTTAGAGAATTATATTTATACAGATTGAATCAAATACTGGGGAAAAATTTTTTTATCTAAAATCAACGTTTCAATCGCAACCTACGGTCTTCATCAGGGATAAAAGTTGATTGTCACGTGACAGGCGGCGAGGCAGCCCGCGCAGCACACGATCCCACGCAATTTACGCTTCTATGTTTAAAGAATTATACATGTAAGTTTTAATTTTTTCTCGATCGTGAGCTACTGCAGGTGTTTGTCGATAACACCATTATAGTATGAAGAAACGGAATTATAAAATAAACATAAAACATGAAAGAAACTGCCTGTTCCATGATTTATGTATCGAGTAGCCCTAACTCTTGCAAATAAATAATCTTAAATTTATAGTTAAACAAAATAGAGATAAACCATTTCATTATTCATGCAATCTTATTTATCGCAAGTTATCATGCTAAACGTACAAACTTTAAAACAGTTATTGACGGTGTTGATGGAGTCACACTTACTCTGCTTTTTGTGTAACTTAATTTTACGGTTTTGTAATAATAATGTGTGGAAAAATCTCTGTTAACACATTTTGGCCAATCCAATTCGCTGTTCGACGCAAGTAGATTAAAATTCAATCTACGCTCAACTATCGTTTGGTTTGGCCATCAACTTACGCTGATTTGCATCGACTTAGAACGGGCTTAACTTTCGACGCAAATCGATTCAAGTTTCCCTGATAAACGAACAAGTAAACAAACTAGCAAGATCGTCATGTCACACACAAGTCTTATCAATTTTAAAAGCAAGTTTGAGGACTATTTTTTAAAAGAATACATTACATACTGTACATATTCAGGCACGTAGCCAAGGTTTTTCGTGGGGAGGTGCGTGTGAGTGGTGAAGGTGGAAACTTCTAGGGAGGTGTGGGGGAATTAATGCTCCCTCAGGTAAAATTAAAAAATACTCGGCTTGTCAAGGAGTGCATTTTGTGTTTTCATGGTGAAAAAAGGGAATATGGAGCAGTCAAAAGAAGAAAAAAGGGTCGTTCGTCTCTGTTTTTTCATAAATTCACATTTTATTAACGGAATTAGGTCCATTCAAGCGGATCTTTTCGGCCCGTGTGTGTGTGTGTGTGTGGTTTTTTTTGGGGGGGGGGGGGATGTACGCACTCTTCACACCACCCCCCTTCCCCCTCCTCTGCCTATACGCCTGATATTCAAGTTTTGAGTTCAGTTTAGATGTTTGAAAAAAACCAGCTGAATATATAAAATGCAACTGTAATATGTAAACTTTTAAAAACGGCTGAGACTCGTGACTTGCACTCGTGTCGTTTGGTTTCTTCTTAAAAACAAAACACAAAACAAGCGAAAGAAAAGTGTAAGTGATCCTTACACTTGTGCTTGTTTCACTGGCGTATAGTTGCTTATGCTCGCGTAAATGTTGTTTTTACCACTGAATAAGAGGCTTTACGCTTGCGTCTTTGCGTTACGACTAAATAAGAGACTTTGGATCAATGAAGATTTCCTGTGAAACTACCTACCTAACCACCTCTTAGATTAGGGTTAGAGTCAAAGTTGGGGCTGGGTTTGGATTTAGATTTAGGAGAAGGGTGGGTGTCTCATTACCCAGAATCCTCTATTGATCCGAGACTTTACGCTTGCGTCCTTGCTTCATTCGTGAAAACTAAGTTTAAGAGTTCAAGATCAACGTTGTGAGTTAAGCACGACCATTTTTGTATTTCCAAGGAGTTGCTGTCAACCTAACAGATGAGGAACGTTTAATCAAAGACATCTTCCAGTTCCCCCACCGGAAGCAAGTCCGACCTTCCCCAAGTCCGCATGACCCACTTTTGGTAACCTTCAAAGCACAACTGATGGGTGTGGCCAAAGTTGTAAGTACCTCTACTTGTGGACTTTCTTGAAGTTGTTGGATATTGATTCTACAGTGAAGTACACAAATGAAATAACATATCAAATTACTCATATATCTTCTCTTGTTTGAAATTGAGTGTTGTGATTTTTGTTAGAATAAAAGGAGAAAAATGTAAGGTAAAGAGTGCCTTGCTGATTGTCTACAAGAGGTTTTCCTTAATACATTAGAACCACGCTATGTGAGTGAACGTATTTTCAGATTTGGCCCAACAACGGGTTAATTCAATAAAACTTTTACACTTGTTAGTTTCTGTGGGTATGGACTGTGCCCAGCTGAACATTGTATGGAAGCTGCGCATTATAAATTCAATTTTATTATTATTATTATTACTATTATTATTATTATTATTATTATTGTGGCCAGGAATCGCAGCCTCACTTTACTTGCAAAAAAACTGTTATTAAATGAGACGCAGTATTTCAAACCTGTGCAAACCACCGTAGTATTTCAACTACCGAAGAGGACTGGAAACTAGATTCAGTGGTATGCGTACAGCTGTTTCAAAAAGGTTGTCTTGTGCATTGTGCATCCGTGCGCTGTGCTTGTACACACTGAGCTGAAATATTTGCTATTTGGTACACAAGATGACTGTGTTTGATGTTGAAAACTACGTCTGAATTTATACTTTCCGAAGCGGAAACTTGTATTCTTCTTTCGGTCTTGATAACCACAGTTTATTTCGGTCTGAGTATTCACCAATGCACCAGGAAAACCTGTATAGTAAACTCTGCCAAGGGGAGTCGTATTAAATTCAACATTTAAACCAAACGCATCAAAATTAATAGTTTAAGTTGACTCAAATTCGAACAAAATTCTGTACGTGAATTTGAACTTGTTGAACTTGAGACATTCCAGTAAAATACATACAAAGTACAAGCCAAACACACTAACACAGACTCTCGCTCGGAGCTCACTTTCCTCATGGGGGGTCTCAACACAAAGCAATGTTTCAATGCCTCAAAGTCTACCCAGGGAGGTGGGGTAACACTGTACGATACTATGGAACTAGCTAGACCCTACTCACTGTTACTTCTTGTTGCAGGACGAGAAAGAACAAACAATAAAAACACAGCTGTGGATTAAAGAGGTGGGTAGATCTCACTCCCTTTTGTTTGGGGATTCTATTAAGCGTATACTCAATTTGAACTTGACATTGCTTTATGACAAATTATCTTCATACTTACGAAATATTGCACTGTCGATTAGATTGACAGGTGAAAAATATCTCGTGTTCAATTTTAGTCTTACCTCTGAGGATTGAACACGATATGCTAACATTCCTTGCCACACGGTCTGTAGACAGGATCATTCGGCGTTGCATTTAGTTTTCTGGTATTTGGCCCTCTCCATTTTTTCCAGTTTTCTTCGTTTTTGATAAAAAGGATAGGGTCGATTGATAGGTAAAAAAGCCTAAAACATTGACCCATGGGAAAGGTCTTAAATACTTCTTCTGTAGGTGAAAGTAAGGCCTATGTATGCTAGTTCCTGTAAGAAAGATTTTAAAACATGCTGACTTTTCAGTTTAAAAGCATAAATTGAAAAGGCGACTAAAATATTTTTTAGACTGCGAAATTAGCCCAGATGGTTTTTTGTAAAACTATTTTAAATGGGTTAGTTAAAATTGACTTTTAATGGTTACTTTTCAACGTCGGCTCGATGTCTAATTCTTAGAAATAACACTTGACAATGAATGATTGATAAAAACTAGATAAACACTGATTTGATACCTTTCCCTCATACATTTGTTGTTACTACCTTTTATGTAAGTCTTCAAAATTTTGGGTCGTTCCACTTCGAACGATGGTGTATATGTACCTGTATTGTCTTGGGCCTTCTTGCATCGACTTCTAAGTATGTTAGCCCAAATTTCAAAAGGTGATTTTGACCATTTTTTATTCAGAAATGGAGCAACCCGTTTCTCAGATGGAATCCTGCTGACTATGGCGGCATTAAAAAGATTCAAGTTCCCTCAGAAATGTTGTGGACGCCTGATATCGTCCTTCTAAACAAGTGAGTAAAATGTGGGAGAGTGCAGCAATCAGTTTTGACTCGTTCACTCAAACCTCAGGTAGACACAGCCTCAGAGCGCTTCCAGTTTGTTAGGTCGGGTCAGCAAAAGCGCGGGAATTGGGCGAGTTAAGGCGGGAAAATGCACGGGTACGGGCAGATCAGACCCCCGTCCGATAAATTGAGTGTGCTTTTAAGTATTCGGGACGAGGTACAGATCACTTATATATTACCTGCAAAAAATTTGGTAGCTTTTAATTTCGGTTAAAAACAGTGTCCGAAAATGAATTTGTCCGAAATTTATAAGCATCCGAAATTTTAAGAGTCCAAAATAATACAGCACAGTATAAAACTTTTAACTTCAGACAGCCAAAGCCAATATGTACATGGTATAGCTAGAAGTCGGATTAGGTTTTACTGAGATGTAATTCTTTTTGTCACTGAAAAGGGAAACTTTGCTTCTTTTGTGAAAGACAAAAACAAAAATAAACGCTATTTTGCAGCAGTTATCTCGTTCTCAGTCGTTGGTGTAACTGTAAAACTCTGAGGGTGCAGTAAAACTATCATTTTCATATATTTTTCTTCTGTCTAATTCATGTTTTGTAGACGTAAATTTATTTTGTGTATGTTTCAGCAAAGGTTCCAAGATTTTTGTCCAAAATTTGTCCAAGACGAGAAAAATGTGTCCAAAAATCAAACGTCCGAAATTCAACGTCCGAACTTTTTGCAAGAAATGTAATCAAATTCCACAGGTATTCAAAGCCAAACACTGGCAACAGACTCGTATTCAAACATACAATAATGAACAACACGGACGCATACACATCAGTATATACACTTGTGTAGACACCATTCACAATCCCACACACATGATCTTGTTTAACATGTGATTGCATGTGAAAGCGTATGTAAATTCATAAAACAAAAGACGTTGTTTCGCACAACAATATATTGTGTGGAAAGCTTTACCTGCAACATTTATATAACAGTGTGTAACAAGGTTTACTGAACAACTTCAACACGTAAAGGAAATGTTTAACACAACTTTGACGACACCAAATTTTCCTATTTGCTGCCCGCGGATTCTTATCAAATTTTGCCATTCCTTCCACTATTATTTTTATCACGAATAAAACAAACCATTGGTCAGCGCTTTTTCTTGCCTTCACTGAACTATTCACAGTCTGTAATGCTTTTTATGACATCCAACTCTCATTCTTACAATCTATAAAAAACGTGAGACTTCTAGCACTATTCTCCGTCTTGAAACAAAGCCCTTCCGTTTCAAACATTGATTTCTTTCAGAGAAAATAGATTTTCCATTCCTGCCCTCCACAGCATCAACGACCGTGGAGCCAACAATCAAGGAATGAATAACTTCAAGACAAAGGTTAAAATCTGGTACAACGGCACAAATGTGTGGTCAGCACCCTGCATCTACCTGAGTTCTTGTGCAATAGATGTTGAGTTTTTTCCGTTTGACGACCAAACTTGTGACCTAGTGTTTGCTTCATGGTCGTATTCCATTGACGAACTCGATTTACAAATGGAACCAGAAGACGCTTTGACGATGAAGAGGGAATCGGATGGTTCACTAGCGTTCAATGAGAACGAAGAATGGTATTTGCTGGAACAGCAGATGACAAGACGAGAGGTAATGCTTGTCAAAATTTTGTTCAGCTTATGTACCACTTGTGTTGTGTAAGACGCAAAAAATTATCAGTTTTATTTTGCTTATTAAGAAAATTTGATGCTTTTTGGAATTGACCATTTTCAACTTAGTTGAGGCATGGGTTCGTTGTAGCTCGATGGAACAAATCATTACCCGACTTTGACATCAGAAGATTCTGCAGGCTTAATGATTTTACATATTTTAGCTATTGCAATATATCATTCCTTTATAACAAATATAGTTTTTATGACAAATGACAACGTCTTGTGTGTACGGCTAATGTATTTTTGAACTTAAAAACTGCCTCCTTTGGGGGTCCGGGTTTCAACTCTTGCTGCAAACACTGTTATGCCTGTTATAACCTACAAACCCATTTGGTCATCGGCTACACAAACAAAAAGGTCCCATCATAAACTTATTAAAAAGTAAAGAGCTACTCAGTGGTTGTTGGACAAATATTAATTGGAAAAATTATCATTGCTATATTTAGTATTATTGTTATCAATTTTATTATTATTACTATTATTTGTTTCAAAATGCCTTGTCATGTGCATATGCTATAAGCCACCAGTTCACAATCATGTGCTGAACGAAATTTGGGTTTCATCTTGCGAGCCCACACGATGTGTATTCAGGACAGATTTGGTGAAGAATTAAGGTAAAAAGATCAACAATTCCTGAAATATGATAACTGATAAAATTTCCAAAGAAAATGTAGTAACAGTGATTGTAAACACCAGCAAAATCCTTATTTTGGCTTGCGTATGACTGTAAAGCTGGCTTATGTATGAAATTAATCATTATCACATTTTCAAACACAGGCTTACAGCAAATGGTCGGAAGCCATTGTCCCCGACATCAAAATATCAATGAAAATGCGTCGACGGACATACTATTACGTCATGAATTTAATCCTACCATGCACTTTGATCGCTTGCACCATATTCCTGGAATTTATTCTCCCTGCGGAATCTGGAGAGCGGGTGGGACTGGGAATAACTATTCTCCTGTCAATGGCTGTATTTCAAGAGCTCACTTCAGAGAAACTTCCTTCAAGCTCGGAGCACTATCCCCTGCTAGGTGAGTATACAAAGATTGTTCGTATTCATGTTTCTGTTGGTGTTGGCATGGTGTTGGTTTTGCTGTTTTTGTCTGTGATTTTGTAAGTGCTGTTGTCTATACATTGTCTGTGAACATTTATTTGTTTATAGTCGATAACAAGTCGGTGTGCCTGTAGGTTTGTATGTATGTATGTATGTACGTACGTACGTATGTAAGTATCTATGTATGTATGTATGTATGTATGTGTGTGTGTCTACATATGTCTCTCTATTTCTAAATCTATGTTAATGTCAATGCCGATGTCAATGCATATGTCAATTTCTATGGTGTATGTCTGTCTACTTCTATGTTTATGATTATGACTATGTCTATGTCTGTGTCTATGTCAACGTTTATGCCAATGCCTGTTTGTGTCTTTGTCTATATATCTATATCTATATCTATATCTATGTCTGTATCTTGTCTATGTCTATGTCAGTGGCTTTGATTATGTCAATGTCTATGCTATGGCTATGTCTATGTCTATGTCTATTCCAATGCCTATGCCTATGTCTATGTCTATGTCTGTGTCAATGTCTATGACTACGTCGATGTCTATGTCTATGTCTATGACTACGTCTATGTCTATGTCTATGTCTATATCTAAGCCTATGCCTATGTCTATGTCTATGTCTATATCTATGTCTATGTCTATGACTACGTCTATGTCTATGTCTATGTCTATGCCTATGCCTATGCCTATGTCTATGTCTGTATCTATGTCTGTGTCTATGTCTATGACTACGTCTCTGTCTCTGTCTATGTCTATGTTTATGTCTATGTCTATGTCTATGTGTACTTCTACTTCTACATCCACCTTTATGTCTGTCTGCTTTTACTTCTCTATCTTTGTCTATAGTATATGCCTAAGGTTAGGATTAGAGTCAAGGTTTGGGTTATGTTTAGGTTTAAGGGAGGGGTGGGTAGGTTGTTACCCAGAAAACTCCACTGATCCCATGTACTTAATTAATTTAACTGATCGTTCCTCCTCCCCAGCCATGTACTACTCCGTATCCATCATGGAGATAGGAACTGCACTGGCCGCCACATGTGTCATTCTCAACTTTTACCACAGGAAAACTAAAATGCCCCGATGGTTCAAAAAACTAGTTTTAGGATGGCTTGCTCCTTTGGTCCGTTTCAAATGTAGCTGTTGCGGGCGCAACCAAGACAGGGAAACTTTGAATGAGGGGAGCACGATCAAAATGCTACAACCAAAGCCTTCGGATCTCAAACGAAACGACGCGTATGAGCTCGACAGGGATTCTATTGAATATGAAATGGACTACTCCGAGGATATTTCTAGTAGGCTTGATCGCGAACAAATGGTACAAAATGGAGGGGTACATCCTAACGGGGGTCACAGGAGAAGGCCAAGTAAAAAGGCCCATAATAAAGAGGGACCTTCCGACGCGGCAGAACACAATGAGATAGGCTACAAAGTACATGACGTTATACCGGAGGATATTTGGCAGAAGGAATGGCAGGACGCGGCACGTGTGCTTGACAGAGTGTTGTTGGGCGTGTCATTTTTCATTGGGACGATCTCAGCCATGGCGATCTTTCTTCAGTCGCCACGAATACGGGAACTGCTCACTCCTTGACATGGGAAACAGGACAACACAAAGGTGTTATTCATCTAAAGAAAACCGCGGGAGCTTTCCAGAAAAAAGCGAAATTTGATTCACAACTTTTCGAAAGACAGACGTTGTGGCTAAACTGAACTTGGATCAATATTGAATAGAAGTCACTGGAAAGTGCAGCGGTTGTTCTCATTGTATGTTGGAAGACTGACCATGAAATGACCGATCAAACTGGCTGTGAGTATTCCTTAGAGTATGACCGCCTCCGTTGGCTACAGATCAGGATGAACTTAAAAAATAACGGAGTTCGATTTGATTACAGAAGCTTTTGATCAGGGCGACTATAGCTAGAGTCGATTGAATCAGCATAGGCATGCTTCACCAAATCGCGCAATATTGTTTAAAATTTAATGGTGGAAAGAGTTTAGCTTGCTGTTCATATTTGCTATTTAATATTAAC
>JANRMR010187372.1:0-11016 GCA_025434825.1 Bergia sp. 'catenularis'
AAAAAAATAAAATAAAATAAATAAATAAATAAAATATCTTCCACCGGCCCTGTCAAAGTTGATTAACAGTGTTTGGGTTTGTGATAATAAACTAGACTATATACATCATGTAGGTTTTCCGAATAGTTGAGTGATTTCGTGATTGTGCTACTAAAATTTAAACTCAGATTTTTTGAAATATCTCCCTGCTCCCAATTCAGCTCACACATTGAAAAAAAATGCTGCATGTAAAACACATGTAAAACTGCATGTTACAGACTGTTACACATATTTTTATTGTAACTCAGTAGATAAATAAAGTTATTCATTCATAATTTTGGTTGAGGCTTGGTGTTATATTTTTGGCAAATTCAGCATCAATTTGGTCTTAATTTTAAACATGTCTCACCCTAGACACCAGGACAACACAAATTTGAAGGCACTTCGAACACTTACATCGTATCCCACAGCTAAATAACTTTTAGAAAGAATCTGTCAATAGCCTCTGAATATGATCAGGACAAGAGCAGTCGGCGGTTATGTGTTTCAGAAGAATGTAAAGACTATATTTGAATAAGCAAAAACTTAAAAATAATTTGCTCGACGCGACTGTGGTTGTTGGTTACTGTGTTTTTTTAAAAAATTTCTGAGTATTCAGTTACATCGTTTGTGACGACCCGGGGTTCCGGCAATGAAGATAGGTGGGAAAGGAAGGGAGGGGTGCGGGGCACCGCCCAAATGGGTAGCGGTCTCTTTTTCATGCTGGAAGTAAATAAAAGGGTGAGAGAATATGTTGCTCTTGTTTTTTAAATAGTCGTTCAAAATGATCCGAAAGACACAAACAATCATTAATTTATACCTACGCATTTTAAAGGATTATTCAAATGAAAAGACTAACGTTGTCACCACTCGAGAAATTGTATTTATGGGAAAAGAATTAAAAGAAAACGTGGGGGTGGAGGATTCTCATTCGACTCATTTTTCCATAGGTATAACCTCAGGATCTGGGCATGGTATACATATATAATGTACCATGACTCTTTATCACGTGATGCTGATCGCCTTATTTAATTATTCTTGTTTCCAATATTTTGGAAGGCAGCATCGCTTCTCTATTTTTTTCGTGTTCTATTACTCCAGGTGATCGGACATTTATGACGTGCTTGGAGTAAGCCAATCAGCGCGCGCTTTCAAGTATGCCCAAAAGGCACCATCCCAGAACGCGCTGCGAGATTAGTAACGATCGCTGATGTTTTTCTCGTTTTGCTAAAGAAACTAATTCCGTAAAACGAACTGTTAAACAGACAAGTTCTGACAATTATATTCAACAAAGAAGTTGCCTTTTAGCCCATCTACAACTTTAGCTGATAAATCCATTTAAACATAATGAGTTTTGATAATACTTAGAACTGTTTTAAAACCAACGACTGTAATTTAAAATGGCGGCCATTTTGAGACCATTTTGTGCGTGCGCGGCTTTCTGGGATGGTGCCATATAATCAATTCAGTCAGGCGTTCCTTGCACGCAAGAACCGATCACCTCGCTTAAATTATCTTGACATTTACTCCAATTGTGCAAGAATTTGACATCCAGTCCCTGTTTTGAGACCCCGTATGTTTTAAAGATTTTTTACTTTACATGAAGCGCTTGTATCTGTCTCATGATTATTGATGAAAATCGTGTCCTGCCTGAGAAATATCCCAGTAGTTTTCGCTGTTCAATAAACTTAAATTAAACATAATCTACTACATTGTTATATTTTCGCGGAGGAGAAAATATAAATTTAAAATATAATTTACCTTTAAAAGGCTTGAATACTAAAAGCAAAATTTCTTGGAATAACAAACTAAAGTAAACCCTGTTTGAGGTTTGTTGCATACAACTTGCCCATTGAAATATTTCTGCTTAGCCTCTTGCCATCCTTCCTCAACCACATGCGAGTTATTACTTATATAAGTACTGCACTAAAAAACCAACAAAGGTACCCAGACAGCGGTATGTTGCAGTGGTATCCTCAGGCCAATTCAGTGTATTCTGTTCGAGAATTTGGCACCACGTTTGAATATGACCATAACTGACCTTAAAATCAAATTGGAGGGGGAAGAAGTATTCTTGAATGGAAGACCACCTTAAGAACAACGTCGTGCCCAGGCTCTTCCATCTTCCAAGGGAAAGGGAAGAGTCTAGGAATGAAGTTTGCCCGATTAGCCAAAAAATCTATAGCCGTTAGTTTCAGTATATCAATATGACAATGCATATCAGGTACTCTTATAGTTACAGGTTCAGTAAAACCCTGCTATTTGGAACTCGGTTAGTTCGAATTCATCGCGTTCTTTGGCTTTAATTTTTCAGTCAATTACTATCGGCTAATTCGAACTCCCGCTACTTCGAACTTTTTTTTCCTTTCCCCTGAACGTTCGAAATAGCGGGGTTCAACTGCATATGAAAAAAGTAGCATTTACTGTTGTAGGTATGTTAAAGGCGTACACTCTTGGCCAAAAATGGTATAAAGAAGGTTTAAGGGGTTTAAATGCCACTGTGTGAAGCCACCTTACAGCGCGGATGGTTCTTGCAGTTTTCATATATCCAAATTTAAGAACTTTTTTTAACAACGCATTGTAAGATCAGTATCAAAAAAATTTAGGACATTTTCTGTAGTGTTTTATTTAAAAAACCAAGAAAACTGGAATCTGTTTTATTTTATTTTATTTTATTCTATTCTATTCTATTCTATTCTATTCTATTCTATTCTATTCTATTCTATTCTATTCTATTCTATTTTATTTTATTTTATTTTATTTTATTTTATTTTATTTTATTTTACATGAAAGCCAAACCAAACAATTATGTGATGGCGGGCTTAAAGTACTTGCAAAACCTTTTTTGGAATAAATACAATCAAGCAAGTCAAAACACAGAATCGTGAAGGCATAACTTAAGTTCGTGGTTCATAATATGTGTAAAATTTTTTTTTTTTTCACTTGTTCACTTTCCCCTGATGAAGGCTGGAGGTCAGCCGAAATGTTGGGATTTTTAAACTTTTACATACATCATCAAAACATTTTAACCAGAGTAACTGTACATAACGTTCTTAATATTTTACACATGCACCCACCTGGTTGCAGTAACAGTTTCAACATTGTACATAATATGTTCTTAAATTTTGGGCGATTTGAGCCTTGTTGTTCTTATAAAGTTGTTCTTGCAAAAAAAAAAAGCGTATATGGCAACAATACTGAACTTCTGCAAGGACCTCATAGTCAAACTATGTACCGTGAGAACTGAGGACCCTACTTAGAAGCGGTCTTTGCTGTTGTTTTAATATTGTTCTGTTGGTATCTATAGATAGAGCGATGAACGAAATTTTCAGCAGTTATATACAGCAGACAGTTGACGTTTTAACACTTTGAATGTCTCTGCAGTACTTCAGGGGTTTTTCTACATCGGAAATCCGTTGACTGTAACAGGATGAATAGTTGACGTCACTTCCGTTGACTGTAACATGGTCAACTGTTCAGTAAACACTTCTCTCGGTGAAGAACAAGAAACAATTTCAATTATTAATTATGAGTGCATTGAGAATGTTTTGGGAAAAGATAGAAAACAAAACAATCACCATGAAGTGGAGCTGTAGACACAAGTGAAGCTATCTTCACGAAAACCTGTTTCAAATGCCGACACACTCAGCTAACGACACTGATTTCTATCTACGATATGTGCTTCATCCCACTCACCAATTATTACACCAATAAAGCTCTACAACATTTATAACTCGAGCTAAATACCCTCTTAACTGAAATAATCGTTTATTCGCTAGTCTGAAGTGCAAATGAAAACGAAGAGATTGCACAATTCTTCTAAGTTATACTGATCTTGCCGGCCTGTTGCAATGGAATGCCTTACCAACGCATTCCTAATAATGAAACCAATAGTATAGCATGCAATAAATATTAGTATAGAACGGAATAATAGTATGGGGCAGAAAATCACGTCAAGTTGCCAGTCGCTAATCACGTCAAGTTGCCAGACACTAATAATGTTTTCTTGAACCATTTTTCTTGCAATTCATCCCTTTAAAAAGATGGCGGATTGCCGGTTTAGCAGTGACTGTTGCCATAACAACAGATCTTAGTTAAAACTATTGAGAAAAGGAAAGGTAGCGCACGCCAGCCTGAATGAGAGTTTATGACTGCAACCTTAATAATGTTAGTGTAAACAGTGTCAGAAAATCCAAATTTATCTCAGCGATTTAAGATAAGCACTTTAGCGGTTACGAATATGCTCCCAAGATTTCAATCTGTTTCGTTTAAACCGTAACTGTCACAAGTAATATAAGACCTAAGCCGATATTTTTATAATTATCCAGCCTGGCGCCATTTTACAATCAGTTACCGAATAAAACAACACGAAGTCCGTAATTTTCTAAAACAAAAAATGTAAAGATTATGTCATTTTGTTAGCTGGAGGCAAGGCTACAAGAGAAATAAACAGGTCAGTGAGGGCAGAACATCCTTTTCCCTTCACCCTTCTAACATTTTTTATTTCTATAATAATTTATATTGGGGATTTACTCCCCCTCCCCTCCTCCCCACCCCAATCCTTCCACCTGGTGTGAGCATGTTTCCAGTTAATCAAGTAAGGACAGGTTGTTAATAGTTGCCAGTTTAAAGCCAGGTTCACACTTCAGTTGGTGTCCAGTTTCAGTGAAAGGATCTGGCTGTCCAAGCTGGTGGTGCACAGCACAAATGTGTGTTCACACTTGGTGCCCAAGCTAGTGCCAAGGAAATTGGTTGACCGGCGAGTACCAATTAAAGTGTATATAACTATCTAGAGTCAAAGTTTTGGCAGTGGCACCTACATAGAGTAAGTTCATATTGGTACCCACCAGGTTCATGTTGCACTTTCCTCGGGCAGCATGGCATGGGCAACATACCTGGGCACTATGCCTGGGTACCTTGCCCGTGCACTGTGCCTGGGCCAACATTCTGGGTACCATACCCAGACATTATGCCTAGGTACCATGCCTGGACACCATGGCACTATGCTTGGGCACCTGGGCACCATAGGCCTTGGCACTTGACCACCTGGGCACCTGACCACCTGACCACTTTGGCACCATGCGTGAGCACCACACCTGGGTACCACACATGGGTACCATGCCTGGGCACCACACCTGGGTAGCACACCTGGGCACCACACTAGGCTACCACACCTGGCTACCACACCTGGGCACCACACCTGGCTACCACACCTGGCTACCACACCTGGCTACCACACCTGGGCACCACACCTGGCTACCACACCTGGCTACCACACCTGGGCACCACACCTGGCTACCACACCTGGGCACCACACCTGAGTACCATGCCTGGGCAACATGTATGAACGCAGCCTGACAAGTTCAAAAACATGTTACACATTAAGTCAAGTCATAATATGAACAAAACTGAACTACATCCTGATCCCTAACCACACGTGCAGAAATTACTGAAGTAACAGTAATTTCACACATTTCACTGTGACTGTACTGCACAGTTGAAGTGATATATTTAACAACTAGAACGCGAACTAGCGTTTCAATGAATTCATAAAACAAAATAATCACTGTCTGATTTCCCTCCTCTGACCACATCCTTCCACCACCCTGACCCTTTCACCTCAAAACCTCAACTCAGCTAAAGGATCATGTCAAGGCCACGGAATAATTAGGGTCTGATACAGAGTAAGGATTTAGAGGAGCCAGGGGAGCATAAATCATAAAAAATTTCACTCATCAATATTGTCATGACTAAAAAAGAAAAATTCCATGAATTGACAAAACATGGCACAATTAGCACTTTTAACTAATTAAAAATACTAGAGAATTGAGCCAAATATACATTTCTGGAGAAATGTATCTTTGAAAATACTGAAAATTAGAGATAATGTAAGGCTGGCAGAAACAGTTCTTAAACACATCAAGCTCTGTGAGTCAGGGTTTTCAATAAGAGCCGGTGGCCGGCAAAATTCGCTGCTAATTCGCATGAACTCACCATCTACTTTCATTGAGAAACCCACACAAGTTTACAAACATTTAGCACGGGAAGTCCCCTCTCCGTGTACTCCTCATCTTTGCCACCTATTCCAATTCCTATTGAAAACCCTGAGTGAGTACCAACAGATTGTCGGTTGTACTCTTGACTGTTAAATTATGGACTCTTTTTGTTTCAATGAAGCTTCAAGTTGTGTTTTTGTTGTATTACCGGTATGTACTAATTACACAGATAGCCCAAGCTTTGGATGCAAATAAAGTATGAATAATTCTTTTCAGTTTTGGGTTAACAAGAGGGATGTTGTTTACCAGTAATGTTTTAGTCAACATCAGGGTTTTCAATAAGAATTGGAATAGGTGGCAAAAGTCGAGGAGTAGGTGGAGAGAGGACTTCTCATGCCGAATGTTATTTGTAAACTTGTGCTGGTTTCTCAATGAAAGTAGATGGCAACCAGCTCTTATCAAAAACCTTGCAACATATTAATGATCGCCTTTTTAAGTGAATGTATATAGGAAATTAAAATATGACATGTATTTCTCTGAAAATTAATAAAATTCACCAGTTACATTTCAGCATACTTTCGTCATTGTCATCCTTCATGTTTCTGTGGCATTGGATGACAATGACACAAGTGTATGTAAAAGATAACTGATGAATTTTATTGATTTACAGAGCAATATTAAAATGGCATATTTCATATTTTCTGCACATTTGCTTAAAAAGGTGATCACTGATATGTTGGCTTAAACAACGTCCCACTTGTTAACTCCAAACCCAAACAACACAAAGGCAGAATTAACTATTCATACTTTATTTGCATGCAAAGCTTGGGCTACCTGTGCTAACTATAAGTCAGAATGTTAATATGTTTGACATCAGAAATCCACCCATACCATGTAGATTTTATCTATAAGAGATTGGAACAAAGGCCATAACAATAATTAATCAGTAATTTCTAGTAAAGCCCAAGGTGGATTTGTGATGCATGCCCCATTAGGAAACCACTAACACTGAGGCATTTCACCACAAGAAAATCATGATACGGAAATATCTGAACAAAATCTTCCAAATTCTACTTTGATTAAGTGATTAAAATTTGTGCAAATTATGCAGCATTGACCAACAACCAATCATATGATCTGCCTTTCATTAAGGAGCAAGTCCTCTTTCAGAAGTAATTTTTCACAAATATAAATATATATTGTCAAAAGTAAAATTAGTGTAGCAAATGGCAGGGTTATATGAAAACACAATATTGCACCATGGCATAGGATCAAAGTTATCAAAACCAAAAAAATGTATCATAAATGATACTAATTTGCATACCACACTTTTTAATTGTCAACAAAGATCAAACTCCTAAAACTTTGTTCATATTCATGATATTCTTCCCAAATTTTCACAAATGAAGCAAACAACTGACAAACACAGATAACTCCCATAATACACTTCAAGCTGAGATTAAGTTCCAAGCTAAATACATTTGCTGTATTTTCTGGAAACCGGCATTGATCTTTTAATTATTGTTTATAGGCAATGGGGCATATTGTGAAAGTGGTCTATGTTATGTATCAATCAATTCAAGAATTCACTATCCCCGCACCACCATCAACCCATTCCAAAGACCAAGTAGCAGGGTGGTACTGGTGACTGCCTCAGGGTGGAGAAATTGAAGTGGATGGGAGGGCTGAAAAGAAACATGTCTTGAAATATTTTATTCCATTGATCTGATGGGAATTTCATCACCGAAATATAAACCTGATAAGGGGTATTTTGAAGTGCCTTTTCATCCAAGGTTGAGAATTTTAACTAACCCAAGGCAACTTAGTTGTAAACTACAAAGACCCCAGGGGTGCCCTGGTACAAAATGAGAAGCGAATTCCATTCTTTACCATTTTGCGTCTTTGTGTGTGTGTTCGAAATTGCTTTTTCTTTTTACTTTATCTGTTTATTTGCACCCTCAGTAAATTCGGCAACAATTACAGTCATCAATAGTCTACATATTCTATGCATGATATTATGGTGTTATACCGATCAATTGCACCACACACCACCAAGCTCCGAATGTTCATTTGCCGTTAATATATGTACGCTTTTCACCGTTTCATGCCAGTATTCTTTTCACTCTTGCTACTTTGGGAGTTCATAGCAAAAAACATTCACAGGTTTACAATTGCGTGAATTGGAACGTGAAGCTTGGTAGTGAGATTGATCGGCAGACCATACCAAATATTTTGTATCATAACTCCATGATTGCTACAGTTGTATAATTACTACACCCACGTGACACCACATCACGTATACACACACACACACACACACACACTGAAGGTGCGGTAATACAAGCAAAAATTTTGTCCAACTTGTCGCACAACATTGTTGCACTGCAGGTTGGAACTCGTTGTTGCCCGTATTACCACTACTTGAACTTGTCACGCAACAAAATTCGCTGTTGCAAGTTGCGAAATTATGTTGCAGAAAGTAGGACTCGACTTCTACTTTTCGCAACAAATTTTACTTTGTTGCCCGTATTTCCACCACCACCCCAACTTGTCGCGCAACAAAGAACGAAGCAAACGCCAGTGATTGGTTCCTTTCACGTACGCATCAAGCTGACGTCAAAAGTCAGGACGCGCACGCGCTCAACCGAGACAACCAAAACAAAATTATGGCGGAACGACAGGGAGAGCTTGAAGAGCCGGAAAAAGCGAATCCTGATGCCTTAGAAAAAAAACCTTTCTGATGAAAAGAAATAACGACTGATTTGTGAAAACCTTTCCTTGTTTGTGGGACACTTCGAAGGTGGACTGTAAAGTGTTACGTCACAAGTTGTTCAAGTACGTGTAATACGTGCAACAGAGAGTTACAACCTGCAATATTACATCACCTTGAGACAGTGAATCTACATAATTCTGTTTTATGTTTCCCACAAACAAGGTTAAAAACACACCTCTTAACACGTATTTCCATGCGGGCTTTGATAAACTATCAGACGACCTTGAGAACAATCGTAAACAGCAGCGATACAGACCCACCAAAACTTATGATATTCCCGGAGGAATGACTAGGACTTTCGACATTCTTCTTCACTTTGTATTTAGCCGCGGCAACCTACGAAATACTACGAAAGTTGCTGCGGTTACTAATTTTCGCACTAATCCAGGGCCGTTTTTAGGGGAGGGGCCGAAGGGGCCCTTTCGTCGGCAATTTTTCAAACACTTTATGAAAAATACCTCTTTTGGAGCACAGGCAACCTTTTTAAATACCCGCTCCCCCTCCCTTTCCGAAGTTTTGTTGATCCGCCCTTGAATACTGCTGGCGAAAATTACTTGCTACAACAAATAGGTTGCCTAATTGTTACTGGATTATAAAACTGACTTCTTTTTTTTTTACAAAACTGGCTTTTATTAATATTGGTGATGCGGTAAAAAACGCTAAGGCAGTCTTCAGCAAAACGATTTTCAATACCAAAAGTTTTAGCAATAAAGTCAGTAAAACATTTTATAAAGTAAACAGAAATTAAAATCCATCCTGTGCCTCCATCCATTGTAATTAAAGAATTTGAGAAGGTGAACCAACCTTCAAAGAGCAGGAAAAGAACTTCGTTGACCTAACCACCTTCCGTGTTCTGTCATCTTATACCAGCCGGTCGATTTCAATAAACAGCGTACGTTTTCTATTTTTTAACGGGGAAATTCTGCAATCGAGTATGAGGAGAAATATTTGATATTCATTTCCAGTCTACCTACAAGTTAAATGCGTGTTTTGATACGTCTGGTTTTGGTTTTTTTTGGGTTTTTTTTAAACATTTTTACAAGTTGTTTTCTTGCCTTAAAGGGAACAGCAGTTATTGTGGGACGTAGTCGCAGTTTTTAAAATAAAGAACATTCATTTAGTTATTTTAATTTTAAATAATTAGTGTGAAAGGAATTTCCATGCCAAAAATAATGCTTTTGCTTCCACCGTAAATAGTATGTTTAAAGATTTGTGAAATTGAACACAAAACCCCAATCTTAAATACTTTACTCCGGCCTCTAGCACTTGGGCTTTGCTGCGTGAAATCAAGTAAAGATAAGAACTGACCAGACAACGTTATTTCCGCTTGCCGTGTACTGGGACCTGACTGTGATGCCAATCTACTAGTACCAGACACTGTGTCGCAGTTGCCATAATTTCTGCTACTAACTGTAAGTAGTTTCAGATAAGCAGATATTTTTGCCATTGTGATCAAAAACACATCTGCGGTTAGCTTTGGAGCGAAGCAAGAAAACCTGTAATTTTTCAGGACTTGTATCTCAGTAATGACGGCCAGTTAGTGGCAAGCTCATCCTTCAAAGGAAGTCTCAAAATTGGATTAGAATTGACTGGACAAAACGCGTCTGAGTCGAAATCGTTTAGCTTTGTAGGTGACTGATAATGTTCATGCATCGAGTTAATGACTCATTTTTACAGCAAAACTTTATATGAACGCTTACTTTCTACGCGGTCATTTTGTACTAGTCCCAGTATTTGGTATTGGTTTGTTTTCTATTGCTAACGATATGTTAAAACCCGAGTGCGGAATTACAGTTCATCATCTCATCAATCTTCCTATCACTATCGGCTGAGACTCTATGGCCACCCAAAATTTGAGGCGCTTCATCGGCACAGTCTATAAACCTGTTTATTATCATTCACTATACATGTAAGTTGTTCAAAGCTGGCCCGAGGACTGTGGGTCGGGGAGCGGGGGGGACGGTTGGAGTCCGGGGTCATTCACAGTCATAAAAGGATTCAGTTTTTAGGGTGTTAATATAAACCTAAAATTTATCTTCGGTTATAAAAAGTTCCACTTCTACATCAGATCAGTTTGTCACTGTTGGTAGCTCAGTTTCAGAGAAATTCATTTGATTGCTTTTTTTTACTTACTGATTTATTTATCTATTTATATCCATCTATCTATCTATCTATCCATCCATCCATCCATCCATCCATCCATCCATCCATCCATCCATCCATCCATCC
>JANRMR010187383.1:0-20219 GCA_025434825.1 Bergia sp. 'catenularis'
AGCACAATGGTGCTGGTGAAGATTCATGGGAAAAGAGACAGGCTTCACAAGTAGATGGAAGGTTTAGCGTTCATAACTTAATAACCGAGAACTAATACGGAGGACAGTGCACTTCAACAGTGGAGTCAAGGCCCCTAGCGCCAGAGTTGTCCAAAGTAGGAAAGTCTTTGGAAATCGATATCCTCGCTATTGAGGGGATGTAAAATATACATCGTGTTTACAAAATAAATTATTTCATGTGATTGAACAGTTTTAACGAACAATACTGATAATCAACAAGTCCAACCTACCCCCTGCAGGAGTTGCAACTCCACTTTGTGCATTCACCGCCGTCCTTGAAAAGCTTCCCGTAACAGGATAGGAGGAGACAAACGAACTCATACAGTTGGCAATCCCGAGGGCGATCAGCTCTTGACTTGGATCCACTTTGTACTTGTTCTTTCTGGCGAAGGCCTTGGCAATGGCAATACTCTCGAGGAAGCCAATGAGGGGAATGACTGCCAAACCCGGGCCCAGTTGCTTCAACATCTCCACAGAAGTCACCGTCTTGTTGCCTTCGTGGGTAGTAAGGCTTGGCAACTGTTTGTTGAGTTTACAAAAACATAGTTAATGATCCTGAGTGGTACTGGTGAAAGTTACCCAGTCACTTCAGCAAATTTAATTACAACTATTTCCGGTCAAATTTTGCAGTGGCAGTTATCATCTATATCAACATCACCGTCTATTCATCATCACAATCAAAATTGCCATCTTCATCATCGTAACCATCACTTTCACCATAACCATCTCCATTTCCATCACACACACCTGGATTAACTAAACCTGGGGTTACGCCTCATCCTGGCTGTTAATTTAACTAACCAATCGTTAGTTAATCCGTGGTTTACTGAAAAAACTATTCCCTAAACCTTGAAAAGTAAGTTCATTAACTAACCCAGGGTCAGCGCACCTTCCTGCATTTAACATGGCGTGATATTGGTTCGATTTCCGGAGTAATAAGTTTTTATCGATCCTTTTTATTTCTCTTTTCGCACAAACAGCTGTATTTTCTACTCAGTAGTTAAAATCATGCAACATGTCGCTTTCAATTCTTCTAGTTTCTTTATTTATTTAAACATTTTCGCTTTTGCTCTATGATGAACTTCGAGAGAAATGAACTAAAATTTCAACTTCAAGAGGAAAGTGAAGTTACAAGATTACAATCATCAAGTCTAACAAAATGTGACCTATTATTTTATCTTGTTTTGTAAATTTTTCCTAACAAATTTTAAATGTTTTCAGTATCCAGTCATGAATATCACATTAATCACAAACTTTTAAGTCAATTTTAACAGTGTACTCCTGTGGCAAGTTATGAAGTGTTTGAAATCGTTCCATTTTTTAAAATTCTTTTGATAAATCGGCCGACAAGTGAGTTAACCCACGTAGCCGGGCGAGTTAAATTGTAAACCATGGTTTAACCCGGGTTAGCGCTAATTGCTTTTTCAGGAACAACATTTAATTGCTGGTTAAATCTTTAACTCTTGCTAAGGGGATATCATCCCGAGTTTTCGCTAATCGAGGTTTTGAGGGACCGGACCCAAAATGTTAGGCTTAATCCTGGGAGGGAGATTCTGCGGAACCAGGCCGAGGTGGTCATTAAAACATATTGTTCTGTGCCGTTCCTGTAGGGCGAACGCACAGCGGGAGTAGAATTGATTTGCATTTTATATCAAATTTCAGTACTTTTCAATATTAATCAATCCTTTGACTTTGGCCTTTGAAAAGCTGGATATTTTCGAATGGAAGATGAAAAACTTGCACGAGGACTTCGTGTTTTCCTATTCATCTTTTTATATCTTATTCTGTGATTGTTTGCCTAGTAGCATCGTCTTCATCACGCATTAGTTTTACTTTCCTGTGTACTATTATGGTCAACAAAGTCTTAATTACGAACTAATACGTCATTTTTCGTTTAGACGGCCACTTGTAGCAGGTCCAAAAAGGTTCTGTCCTAACAAGAGTTTACTGTACTGTAGGACAGATTTGAAAACAAGTTTGTCGATATAAGGAGAATTACTTTCAAACAGCAAAACCATTTCGACAGTGCACAGACTCCAAAGTAAAGCAAGGTTAGAACACGTAATGTGAATAGTATCACGTCGAAATGATCACCTAGACACCATTAAAACCAATTATATCTTTTTAAATTCTATTGCGAACAAGAAATTTATGCTAACGAAGCTTGTGATCAAAAAGTCAAACTTATTCGATAAAAAGAAAATCTTGATCGATTTAAACCGTGGTTTTTCGACAACGAATTTTCACTGAGCTGCAATCGAGTGTGATCCGAGGATTCGATACTCTTTTCATTTTTTTAATAAGAACGTCTAATTTGGGGGCTGAGGCTGGATTATCTTAATTATTTTGAGGATGTAAACCTCAAATGTTCTTAAAATATTCTTAGTTTTGTAGGATTGAGTACATATCTAAATTTTTATTTTCCATTCACACAAGCCATCCCAAGCCATTTTTAGTGTTTTCTTAAAGATGTAGAAGTGTCACTGGTTGCCTTTGTATATCCACATTCGGAGTAGCCATCAGGCGATGTTGCACGAGCATCAGATATTATTTTACAGTTTAACAACAAATTATCTCCACTACATACAGTGTGTAAAATAAACTGATGTTCTCTACGTATCCCCAACCTCAGCATGTTCTTAGCATTTCTTAAATTTTGGGATTTTTCAGCCTCAACGTTCTTTTAAAAAAGGTTCTTATAAGAAAAAGAATGTAATGAGAGAAATATTACGTTTGTACACCCTTCAGTGAAACGATGGAAACACAATCAATGTGCCTAACTGAACTACAACGGAGATGAGTCTACTAACACTTCGAAAACACCTAAACTGTCTCATTGCTCAAAAGCAGTGAACCAATAAAGGGTACTTAGTCACTGACTTTGAAGCCGAAGGATTTTAACGTAACAGCATTTTGACAATCTTTTTCTTTATTTAAAAGCTTTTTTTCTTAATTTAAAAAGTTTCTAGCTCTCAGTTGTCTCCCATAGAAAATAGAAAATTCGTACACTGCACACGCGTTAACGAATAAGGAATATTGCTTTGTACGTTTTTATGCAGGTTAAACAAAAAATGTTTCAGTTTATTTTTGTCAAATATACAGCCGGACAAATAAACGCTACTAAGAAAAACTGTATTGGACCCAAAACCTTTTCGATATGTAATGTGAATACTATCACGTCTAAATTATCACCCTGACACTTTTAAAACTAATTATTAATACCTTCATTAAAGTAAGCTTAGCTTCCTTGAAATGCTAACAAAGCTTGTGATCAAAATTTTAAAACACGATTATTGATTTCGCGCCTTCTTCTCGCAACCAATTTTGATGAGTTACAATCAAGTCTCTTCTGATCGTTCAAAAATCAGGGAAAGATCCGCGTTTGTGCACCCTACAGTGTTGACATAGAAACCCGATCAGTGCCCCAGAAGGTAATGAAACAGAAATGGGTCTGACAACACTTAAGAGAAAAACTAATAAACTGTAGGAGTGTAAATGCTCAAAAAGGTAGACACTGGCTTAGAAGACGAATAATTTTTCTACTGTAATAACAATTTGTCATTTTATTAAAAAAGTGCAAGCCCATCCAAAACAATACAAAGCTCAGTCAAATGAAATTGAAGAATCACTGTTCCTGAAAAGTAGACTCTTGTTTTAAAAGAAAGCATCTGTTATGTTTTGATGCTCAGAAATGATCATCGAAATATTCACCTTGTCACCATCAAAACCAATTATACCTCTAGTGCGAACCTCCACAGCTTGTGATCAAAAACGCAAAAACTAAATATTGGTCAAAGCTATTCGATATGAAAGAATCTTTAATAGTTGATTTACTTCGCCGTTTTTGTCACAACGAATTTCAAGAGCTGTAATCGAGTCTGATCTCAGCGATTAACAATGGGGGAAAAATCATGTTTATACACCCTTAAATTTAGCGATAGTAACCCAATCAATGCCTCCTATAAATATCTCAATGCTTACAAGTTGTAAACTACGAAATATATTATTTAGAAATCGGCTTTGAACCTTAAAATATCACTTTACATCCTTAAGTGTAGCGGATGAAATCAAAATCGGCTAGGTGCTATGCAAATAAGTGTTGTTATTATGCGTTTCTTTGTCCCAGCAAGAACACTGTCATGTTCCACGACTGTCCTTTACAAAGTAAGCCATCAGTCCTTTCCTTAAATTCCAAAAACTGGCTCCACGAAAAGCCAAACATCGACTGAAACAAATTTGTGAATTTTTAGTTTCTACATTATCGTTCCATCGACCTTCGTTTTATTCTTGACATAACCAACTTTTTTGGATATAACTCGACACAGCTTTTGCCCCAAACCAACTTTTAAGACTTAAATAATAGGTTTGTTTCCAAATCACTCATTTTTTGTTGCAAAATTTCTCAAAAGACATTTTTATGGACAAACCACATCGGACCCCTTGACAGCACAAGTTTTTATTATTTTTTAAATTATTTTTTCATTTTTTTTTTAATCGAACCAACACTGCCAACGATCTTTTTAAATGCCAATTTTTGAGAAAAACCTGGTTGCGATTACTGTACAACCGAAGACTTACACGGGTATACGAAAATAAGGGAACTTAGCCGCCCTTATGGATTCTTATGGTACTTTTCACTCAATCAAGTATATTAAAACCAATTATACCTACATTGTGAACAAAGACCGATTAAAACACTAACAATTCACTGTAAAGATGTTTTTACTAGTCGCTCCTCACCTGTGATCAAAATTTGGTCAGAGCTATTCGATTATCGGGAAAGTCTTGGTTGACTGATTTCGTTGTTTTTCTAACAAAAAATTTTCATGTCTGATCTCAGAGTAATATAATGGAGGGGGGAGGGATGTTATGATTTTTGAGATATTGACTTTGAAACCGAAGGATGTTAACACTACAACAAATAGACAGGATCATGGTTCGAATCCTGGCACGGATCCTGGCTCGGATCCAGGCTCGAAGTTTAAGGTATCCTCAAATAGACAGTGTTTTTTTAAACATAAAAGCACAGTTCCGAATTCTCAGTTTTCTTGTACCATAGAAAATTCGAACACTTCCACCCACGTAAACGAATAAAGAAGTTTTGCTCTATTAGTTTTTCAGCAAGTTTGAAGTTAGTTTTGGCCAAATATTAAGACAAACAAATTCTAGCCAAGAAAATTGTGTTGGACCCTCAAGCTTTTCGCCACGTCAACCTCATCTTGAATTCTGAAATAACGATACGAATACGGGGGGCATTGTCTTCGAAAGAGTGTTTTGCTGGAAAAAGTACAATCAATTGTACAGTATGCAATAACGACTATCTGGCAAAAGAATGGATAAAAAGATTCACAATAAGTTTATCTTTCGTCACAATATCGGATTTCAAAACATGAAATTGCCTGTGTTAAAGTTTTGATGGAATTTTTTAAAATTTGCATAAAAGAGGAAAGTAGATCATGCTCTTGATGATTGTGTGACAATCAATTTTGAACTATGTTCATAATAAATGTGAAACACACCGAATATAATGTAGTTGCGCACAAGTTCGTTTGTAATTGAAATACATTCTCCATTTAAGTCGAAGGTTTTTATTCTTCCAAGATGTTTTCGAATCCGGAAAAAAATGGACTAAAAACACGTGTAAACACTGGAATTTAATTCCAGTGTTTACACGTGTTTTTAATAGTTCGTGACTAGTTGTTTAGAAAAAAGAAAGGAAGTGTTACCTGGAAAGGTGGCAAACCAGACTCCAGCTCTCCCGTCATGGAAAAGATATCAGTATGACCATGAGCATAAAACAGAACTGCCACGATTGTCGATATCAGAATAACTATTGCATTGCGCGCGATGGAAACAAGCCACACGAACTTCCTTGAAACTCGCTGCCACCTTGTTGCGTGGTCTGGGATATTCTTTGTCCATTTCATGCGACCCAGCTTCCGGAAAGTGAAAAGCACGGCAATGCATATTAGTCCCAGAATCAAATCCCACTTTCGCGTCTCTCCTATGTTTTTGAAAGTATAATACAATCTTTTGGCGAACGGCCGTGGGATATTTTGTAATCCAAGTAAGTCCTTCACTTGACCAAATCCAATGGTAATCGCAGCGGCGGAAGTAAAACCGCTAATAATCGGGACCGAAATAAAATTCACCAGAAAACCAAGTTTAAAAACTCCCATAGCAAGCTGAATTACACCGGAAAACAGCGTCATTGCAACAGCATATGAAGGAAATCCCGGTTTGCCATAGGCAGACACCATCAGGGACATAATTGCCGTGGGTCCGAGTGTAATGTCTTTGCTGGTTCCAAATATTGTGTACATGAAACAGCCCATAAATGACGAATATAAACCAAAAATTGGATCCAAGCCGGCGACTACGGCATAAGCCAAGCCTTGAGGAATTACCATGAGACCGACTGTCAACCCCGCAATAATATCGCACTGTAAATTACGAAAGTTGTAAGTTGGGAGCCAAGATACGATTGGAAATCGTGTCTTGATGAAAGTGTGCATTGTGTTCGTCTCGCACCGGCCACAGTGTTCTTGACATTTCTCGCGAAGGACAGCCGCTCGACTCATGTTGCGAAAAATCAGTGAGAGACTGCCTGAAGTAAAGATTGGGCATTCCACTGATGAACTGTCGAGCGCTGGGAGACATTGATTTGGGTGGATCCAAACTTTGACTTAAGTATGAATCATCGTGGCTTGGTTCACGCGACTCGCTGACAAGTCTAAAACACGGAACAGGTTGTTTATAGCAGGTTTACTGGCAGCGAACCAATCGTGTTACCCAGATTAAAAAATCATCAATATTCAATGCTTTGATCTTGCATTTGCATAAACAAATCAAAAACATACGAACAATTTTACTTCACACGCTGTCTCTCGGAAACCATAGAAATATTTTAAAGTTCAAAACGCACTTACAAAAACTTCAACAATTTACCAACTGCATTTTTTTGGATGCCTTTGCTGCTACATAGATACATAATTGGTCTCAATTATTTAACTCTCAGCTTCTAGTTATGATTTCAATATCATCACAACCCATTTCTACACTTGCAACCAACAGTAATTTAATAATATAGTTCTAATTATGTACATAAACTTTTCTTATTTTGATATAATATTTCGGAACGCAATTTAATATTTCAGAACGCCATTTGTCTATCAGTGGGGTTTCAATCCTCCGAGTGACGTGATTTCAACCCACTCGCCATCACCAGCATTAATTATTGTAGTACAACAGACTGGGCACATATTTAATCAGGAACGAAAATACAAACCGCTCCCAAGTTTAAGCTAAACAGCTAAAATCAAACATAACGGACACGTCGTTTAATATAAACTATCTGAAACACTTGTTCTTTAAACTGTAGCTCCATGAACTGTTTATAGACGAAATGAAAACCTGATTTTAAATCACATTGGTTGCTTTCACCAGTGGCAGCGTTTCGCATGGTAACATCACACTCGGCTATTTACATCGCGACCAGCTGTTCAAACATTCTCATCCAGATCTTTTTGGCAATATTTTTATGACAATTTATTTCAATATTCCACTTCACCTGTCGCCCAACTATTAGCTCCTGTCGAGTTCAAGACCGACAATCAGTTTACAGTCAGGTGTCAAGTGGAAATGCCCTGATTGGACAATAGTCAATACAAGTAAAGTATTCTCGACTTTACCTAGCAATAAAGATTGCATTGAATCTACTGCCATTGCTTGCTGAAAAAGCAATCTCGCAGTCCAGCAATCATTTATTGTCAAACTTGTTGGCCGCTGCCCTTTTGTTTTTGCGGAATTACTATAAGAATACGTAATGTATTGAGATGAAAAAAAAATGACAAACATCGTTGGCTTCTCCGGCTTATTCTCGTCATGTTTTTTCATGTCCGTACTCTCTTTTCAGTTTAACAAAACCCTTATCTGTATTTATCAACCGGAAACATGTGTGTGGGAGGATAAACCAGGACGGGCAGAGCGAAGTTGATATTGGAGGGGCCCACAGAATAGTAACTTTGGATACCTGAAACATTTCGTTGTCTAGAATTGTGCATGTATTTTGCTCACTACGAACGCCATTATAGGAGGTTGTTTCCCGTTATACTCGGCTAGTTAAAAAACTATTCAAAAGGCCCACTGGCACTGAAATTGCAGATTTATGGATTTTCATGGATGATCCGGTTCGCACATGAACGCCCAAAAGTTTTATTTGCAATATTATACACGCATATTTTTTAAGAGTTGATAATTGGGCAACATACTTGTTATCTGAGTTCGACTTTATCGTTTATCTCACACTTTGCTGGTTTCGAATTCTACCCAGGAAAGTTAAATTAGCATGGGCCGAGTAAAAAATACACCAGACAGAAAATTCGAGTTTTAAGTTTACTTCACACAGTTCTGGAAGAACTGAAGCAGCGCAGGTGTTCAAACAAAAAGGGTTTTTAAAGGCTTTTTCTTTTCAAACTGTTTGCCATATTTCAACTGTTGGTTAACTTCTAGTTTTACGATTCTAAGTTTCTAAAAAATTACTCTCGTTACTTGAGAGTTGTGACGTTGTTTTGCTTGTTGTCGGCAACGCAGTGGTCGAGTGGTCAGCATGTCTGACAAGTATAACTTTAAAAAGGTCCTGTGTTCGAACCCCGGCCTGACCACTGCACTGTGTTGTGTCCTTGAACAAGACACTTTATTCGACTTGTTCCAATCGGCTCAGCTGTATAAATAAGTACCAGTTTTTCCTGGGAGCTAACCTACGATGGATTAGTGCCACAGACTCCCATCCACTCAACTTTACAGAAACCGGAGATAAACGTCGGCCTCAGTATGAGCTACTTCGCACTTGGTTCGGGAAAGAATTTAGCTTTTAGCTCTGTTTGTTTTTTTTTCAAAAGTGTGATACTGAATGAAATGTTTGCAGTATCGACAGTGTATCCTGACACTAGTAAACTAGCAGATTTCAAAAAACCGCTTGGAAAACATATTTTTAAAAAAGAACAGAAACTCTGCATGCCCTTTTTAAAATACTATGTATTTTGATCGGGCTGGTTATGTGTACTTTTTGACTGCAACGGCTGAGAAAGAATTGTACTGTTAAAAAAAATTCAAGAAAGACCGGTATTTTAACAAAATGGTAACTTTTGTCCTCTGCTATGCTTCTGGCCGTCTTCTCTACTTGGGCACGTTTCTATTAAAGCGTGATTTACAAGATACGATTTGAGCCGTTAAAAATAACAGCTGCTGTAATTGCATGGCCAATCAGTACTCAATATTTACTTACAAAAAAAATCGGCCCGACTCACAAAAACCTGTAACAGTGCAACACATTTTGGAACCGCGCCGATTTGCAGCCCAACTCCAAATATTTCTTAATGAAATCGCGTTATGTAAATCCAGCTAAATCTAAAACAGAACAGAGTAGTGAATCGAAGGGGCTGTGAATCTTGGCTGTCACAAATTGTGCTAACACGATTTATGACACAATCCGTTATTACGAGAACAATATTTTAAAAAAATATATAATTGGCATTATTTTGGTTGTTTGGAAGCCCAAATCAAAGCATTAATTTGCTGATTATGTCAGCATTTTATGAGCATAATGAAAATATCACAAAGAGAGAAATGTTTTAAAGATTATTCGAAAAAAAGGAACGTTTACTTTATAAAAAAAATAAAATATTTTCTTAATCAAATCAAAAATTTTAACAAAAATTTGTACCAGAAGCAGTTTTCAGGCCTCAATCAATGGGATTCAAACCCATGACCTCTGTGATGCCATGGCAGATAATCTCGCCACTGAGCAATAAAGCAACTAACTCACTGCAGACAGGTAAATTGTGGCTTTACAGGCTGTTAGCCTGGTTTCTAAATGGGGACGTTCATTTTTCAGTAAGCTGGACCATTTTAGGGATCAGCAAATTTTGCGAGTGCCAAAAGCGCAAGTTTCTAGGGGGGTCCAGGGGCATGCTCCCCTGGGAACTTTTTGAAAAATTGGCTCTCTGAGATGCTGTTTTTTTAAAATAAAAGACTTGAAAGCAGCACAGGGGAGACTTCTTGGGTAACTATATAGACGTTTTTATTCTCCTTCGCATTTCGTCTCTTCGGAGACTTTCTCAGGGCTAACCATGCGGCCCCAAAAATATTCAGGCAATTTACCACGCATTAACGTAATATGGGCATTCACATCTTAATGCCTTTTCAGCATACGGTATTTTCAATATTGTAATTTCCGCTGAAACATAATTTGAACATGTTTGTAACTATTGTACGTGTCTATATATGCTGCCTGTAGTTGTATGTTAAATCAAACTTCCTGACAAAGCATAGGAGAATAAAAAAGTCTATACAACTGCCCAGGAACTATCCTTGAGATAGCTTGTAACAGGTCTTTTATAAAAAATGAAATATATTTCCCAGGTGGACCTTGGCACCAACCCCCCCCCCCCCCCTTCCCCAGCTTACAGGCCTACTTCAATGCTCAGTGGTTAGATCATCTAACCTGGTATTGCAGAGATCATGGGTTCAAATTCAGTTCAGGCCTGAATTTTTTTTCAGCCAAATATTTGCAATTGATCTAATTAAGTTGCAACTTAACTGCAAAGATCATTTCTCATATCCATTAATCACCGTAGTTCATACATGTAAGTAGCTGTCTATGAATATAATGAGGTCAACAGCTAAAAAATCACAGGGGGTCAGGCAGGGTCCTTACCCTGCCCAAAACACACCCTCCCCCACCTTCCCCCTGTAAAATTTTTTGAATTTTGTTGAAATAAAACAACAATTTGGTGTATTTCCTGAAAAAAGGGATCAACATGCCTTTAAAGTATGTGATCCTACACAGGAAAAAAGATATAACAGTGAATTTGTTTTTAAGCAATTGAAACAACCCAAACAAACAGTGTTTCAAACATGTTTCCAAAGCATTCAAGGTATCTGGTCAGTTTGAAGCACTCAAAACTACAAAGGTCAAGCTGGTAATAGAAACAAGTGTCTGAAAAAACGTTTCTTTAATGTGTGGCTCTGATCTTGGGTCTGAGCACATGTGGTCAAAACTTTAATCAGATTTTGCTTATCAATTTGCTCTGTGATCCAACAAGATTACCGGTAGTTGTCAAAAATTGCAAAATTTCAGCTTAATATTCAATTACCAAGATCAATTTTTAAAACAGAAACAATTCTTCTATTTTGAACATTCAAGTCAGTTAAAAAAGAACTTTTTATAAAAAAATTGTAAGATTAACAAAGTATTTTAACTCTTTACATGTTTAAAAATTGGGGTAGTAATAAGTATCAGTAAAGTGATTGGGGTAGTAATAAGTATCAGTAAATGATTGGGGTAGTAACAAGTATCTATTCAGTAAAACGACTGGGGTAGTAATAAGTATCATTAAAATGATTGCGGTAGTAATAAGTATCAGTAAAGTGACTGGGGTAGTAATAAGTATCAGTAAAATGATTGGGGTAGTAATAAGTATCAGTAAAGTGACTGGGGTAGTAATAAGTATCAGTAAAATGATTGGGTAGTAATAAGTATCAGTGAAATGATTGGGGTAGTAATAAGTATCAGTGAAATGATTGGGTAGTAATAAGTATCAGTGAAATGATTGGGGTACTAATAAGTATCAGTGAAATGACTGGGGTAGTAATAAGTATCAGTGAAATGATTGGGTAGTAATAAGTATCAGTGAAATGATTGGGGTACTAATAAGTATCAGAGAAATGACTGGGGTAGTAATAAGTATCAGTGAAATGATTGGGGTACTAATAAGTATCAGTAAAATGACTGGGTAGTAATAAGTATCAGTAAAATGATTGGGGTAGTAACAAGTATCTATTCAGTAGAATGACTGGGGTAGTAATAAGTATCAGTAAAATGATTGCGGTAGTAATTAGTATCAGTAAAGTGATTGGGGTAGTAATAAGTATCAGTAAAATGATTGGGGTAGTAACAAGTATTTATTCAGTAAAATGACTGGGGTAGTAATAAGTATCAGTAAAAAGATTGCGGTAGTAATAAGTATCAGTAAAGTGACTGGGGTAGTAATAAGTATCAGTAAAATGATTGGGGTAGTAATAACTATCAGTAAAGTGATTGGGGTAGTAATAAGTATCAGTAAAATGACTGGGTAGTAATAAGTATCTATTCAGTAAAATGACTGGGGTAGTAATAAGTATCAGTAAAATGACTGGGTAGTAATAAGTATCAGTGAAATGATTGGGGTAGTAACAAGTATCTATTCAGTAAAATGACTGCAGGGGTAGTAATAAGTATCAGTAAAATGATTGCCGTAGTAATAAGTATCAGTAAAGTGATTGGGGTAGTAATAAGTATCAGTAAAATGACTGGGGTAGTAATAAGTATCAGTAAAATGATTGTCTAAAAAACCAAGAAGAAACATTCATTTGTGCTATGAAATAAAGTGTTACAGGTAATCAAATTATTTGCAAAATTATTTGTTAATTAGGTGCCCTGTTTTTAATGTAAAATCATGGTAAAAATATTTACTTTAAGTAGAAGCTTTTCTCACTCAACTACCTAGAATCCAGTTCTGAGACTGGTAATATTAAAAATACCAATCAATTCAAGATTTAAGACAACAACTGAGGGTTCTGTTGCTCATATTTTTTGTTCATTTTTTTAACTTGGTTGGGCCTAGCATGATCAAAGGTAATCAACATTTTTTGTTTTTGGCTTTCACACATCTCTTTTGTTCTTTGTCTTGCAAAATAAATTAATGTACATGTACTGAATTCAAGCAACTCCAACATTACATCTATATGGCACAGTTTGCAGCAAGAAAGAAAGCAAGAGCTATTATTCATTACCAAACTCCCACAATCTGCTTGCAGAAAATGACTGGAGCATAACTCATGAATCAATCAGCTGACACTCAATGACAATAATCATTTGATTCAGATTTACCCTACATATTGCTATATTAGTATAATAATAATGTTTTTTAAGTGCCTTTTCTCAAAAGATTCAAAGACACTGATTTACATCCTTAAAACATTTGTAACTGGAATAAAAGAAACTAAAAGATGTCTGATGAAACTAAAAGTATTTATGAAATAAACGAGTCTAAAGTAGTCATTTAAAAACAGCTTGTAGAAACACTTGACTTGATGTTATCTGGAAGGTTATTCCACAGTTTTGGGGCAGAGATAGAAAAGTCACAATCCATCTGGCTTTTTTCTGCCGCAGACCAAGTCTTGGGCATTTCAAGAAATTGCTGTGAAAATGTGTTATTTTTCACTCACAAGTTTTACACTGTCAAGCAAAGTACCACAAAGGTTTCATGTTATTCTTTAAAATACAAAGTTTAATGATATTCATCATGAAATCTGCAAGCTGATCAGTATCAGATGATTTAACTTTCAACATTGCCAACCAACCTTGATTTTTTTGTCTGCCCAGAGTATCAGGCAAGCAAATATTTTGAAACCTAGGGATGACTTGCTACCACAGGACCTTCAACAGTAATAAATCTCACATAACAGTTCATCATGTGTACTAAAATCCTTGCCTGGGGCACTTTTCTCTGGTCAGTCTCGAAAGTGTTCAGTGGATGACAGTCTGTCAGTACATTCAGTGGATGGAATGGATACTTAATTCATCACAAGTTAGCTCCAGCAGAAACTAGTGAAACTGCTTTTTTTATAACCCAAAGCCTGCTGTTACAAGTTGGGCCAGCATAAATGCCAAGCCTTGTGCCTTAATAATAAACTGAACCTACTCTAGAGTATCTCATTTACGAAATAAGCTGGATTAACCAAGGCTCTCACAAGAAATGGAGCAAACGGTAATATGGGCTTTCAACATGTTGATTTTGGGTTAATATTAATAACCTGAAAAAGAAACATTGTTACATGTACCTGAAATGGAGGCAGACCTTCCTTGACAGATCCTGTCAGCTTAAAGGTGTCATGATATCCCTGACTGTCCACTGCTAGGGCCACTAACGTAGCCACCAAAATTGTTAGTGCATTTCTTCCAGTAGTCACAAACCAGATAATCTTCCTGCCAACCTTCTGACTTGTTGTCAAATATTCCACCTCCCAGGGCTCTGACCACCGAATTTGGTGAAGTTTCCTCAAGCCCACAAGCAAAGCAATGCAAAACAACCCGAGGATGAGGTCCCATTTATTCGTTTCTCCAATATATTGGAAAGTGGCCTTAACACATGGAATAAAGTTTCTTGGAATATCATGAAGACCAAGAATGTTTTTCACCTGACCAAATCCAATGGAGATAGCTGCTGCTGAAGTGAAACCACTTATCACCGGAATGGAAATAAACCTAACGAGAAATCCAAGCCGCAGCAAACCCATGGCAAGTTGTATGACACCACACATCAGTGTTAGCATAATGGCATAAGGTACTGCACTGGTCTGACTGCTGGCAGTCAAATGATTATATACAGCATCGTCCACAAAAAGTGACATTATTGCTGTGGGTCCAATGGATACATCCTTGCTAGTGCCAAAAAAACAATAGACAAAACAGCCCATGAATGAGGAATATAGACCATACTCGATTGGCAAGTCCGCGATATATGCGTAGGCCAGCCCTTGTGGTATTACCATAAGTCCCACAGTTACACCAGCGATAATGTCACACTGCAGCTTTGCCAGGTTATAGCTTGGAAGCCAAGTGGTTATGGGAAAAAATGACTGGATGACTCCCTTGGCTTTTTCACTCCTGCCAGGCCGCATGATCATGACCTTCTCCTTCGATTCACGAAACAAAAAATAATTAGATTTTCAGCTTTTTATAATTTTACCATGCTAGATTTTTAGATTACCTGGTGACTACAAGAGGTCAAGTCAACACAAGCGACAAGCGGACAACTGCACAAGTACAAGCCTCAAGAATTCGAAGGTTTCGACATCTCAGTCAAACGTAGCAAGGATTTTTGATTTCAAAACCGATCTCGACTTCGTTGTTGCCTAATCGCTCTGGGACAGTAACCCGCTAGTTGTCGGGCATTTGACTGCTGTCAGACGTTTGAGGAGCACATGACTTCCAAACTGCAGGTGTCTACCGATTTCCGCTTCTTTGGATTTACACGTAGCTAATACCGCTGACCAGCACTGTGAAAACACCGTGCGCGTCAGATCACGGGCTGTTTGAAACGTTGGTTGCGAGTGTCAGTGAGATGTTCAAATGACACAAAATAACTCAAACCTTTGTTGATGTGTGTTGATTTATGCTCACGAAGTTTTGTTTCTCATACAAACATTATTTGCGAGTCGCGATCGGATGTTGTGCGTTTGTTTTCACACACTGGAGACCTAGCCCCAGGCCGCAAGAAAGAACTCCATTCCCGGCCTATTTTAATGTTTACGTCATATCAAAAATTTAAATTTTCTTCTCCCGTTAAATTTTTTGATATGACGTAAACATTAAAATAGGACGTGCAGCACGTTGGGGGAATGGACTTCTTTCACGCGGCCTGGGGCTAGGTGACTCGAGTGAGCGGGAAAATTCACTTAAAAACAAACGCAGAACATCCGATCGCGGCTTGTAGATAAGGTTTATATGGGAAATAGGACTTCGTGAGCACAAATCAACACACATCAACAAAGGTTTGAATTTTATTTTTTGACACTTAAACATCTCAGTGATACTCGTAATCAACGTTTCCCACAGCCCGTGGTCAGATGTGTTTTCCGAGAGGAACCTAGAAACTTGCATAGGGAATAGCATGATTTGTACTCTGACTTGTAGTGTTATTTGGTATAAATACCACGACCACGAGTGATATTTCAAAGTTGTTCTACGAAATTTCACGAGCCGTAGGCGAATGAAGTTTGGAACAACTTTGAAATATCATGAGTGATATTTATGCCAAATACTGCGTACAAATCGTGCTATTATTTGTTTATACTAATACCTGAGAAATTTCTGCAACAGCATCTGTTTAATTCGTCTCGCGCACTTGAATGGGTTTGTAATTTTCACATGTAGGTATTTCAAAATTACTCTGAAATACCACTGCTCTCGACCAATCAGATTGCAGAAATTTCTCAGGTAATGGTATAAGTCTGGTTTTTACAAGCGACGTAAACGATGGAAGCGCAAGCGTAAGAGCTCTTATGTCAGTTATGTCACCGTGAAAGTGGACTTGACGCAACCATAGCGACGGAAGAGCAAACGGAAGGTCAAACACTTTTCCTTCCGCTTGCGTCTGCGTTGTGTTCTGTTTTCACGGCGGCATAAGCGACGGAAGCTCAACGGAAGGAGAAGCGGAGACGGAAGAAAAAGGAAATCTTTCGTTCCTTCCGTCTCCGCTTCCGTCGAGCTTACGCTTACATCAACCTGTTTTCACGGTGACATAAGAACTCTTGCGCTTCCGTTGTTTACGTCGCTCGTGAAAACCAGGCTATAACGGTCGAAATATCTGCTGAAGAATGATCGCATTTTGGAGTATCCTTTTGTTAAATCGCCAGAAAATTACAACTGCAGTTAGTGATGCATTTTTTTTAAGTTTAAGCTTACTGTCCGAATTGCCAAAGAAAAAAATCCTCAACTGGCACTGCTCTAGAACTGCAGACCAGTCATAGGGAAGTACATTTCTGAGTATCCGCTGGAGAATGATCTCATTTTGGAGTATCCTTTGGTCGAATATCACCTAATTATTGTAGCGGCACTTTCCAAGGTAAATTCAAGCTTATCTTCAGCTTATCAAAGATTGAAATAAACGTAAAGTGTTCAGGAGCGCTTACTGACGCCAACTGGAGAGCCCCAATTTTACCGCACTGGAAATTTTACCGAAACGAAACCTTTAAAGTCATACAAACACCAATTTCAACCAGAAAATGTGTTTTCAGTTTTCTGAAAGACGATGAATGAACTGGGTGTATTGATCTCGAAGTCTCCGACATCTGCAGCTGTTTTTCTAGAGAGAACATTTATAACAAAAACTGCTAGTTCTTGAAAATTTTCGTACGAGTGCCAGTTTAAAACAAGCAAAAGACCCCCCAAAACACTATATTTAGTTACCATCCCGGCCCGCCCTCATTGGATTTAGTGGCCGCATTAAAAATGTTTATTTTTGGTGTTTATTGAATAGTGTCAAGTATCACGCACGCAAAGTGCAAGAAGACTGAGATACTTTAAGATGTAACCACGAGCTTTTACTTAAAAAATTCGATCAGAGAGTTGAAATTTTTTGCTATTCGTGCAATTTTTTTTATCCTCGCTAAGTGTAATATTCAGATTAAAATTTATAAATTGTTATAAAGCGTCGTCGGGAAGGTTATTGTAAAATTTGTGCAAAGCGCAATGAATCTGTTTTAAAAATAGACAGTTGACCTACTGACACAGAAATACTGTCGATGTCAATCTGGCGTTTGAGAAATATACTAGTCATACTGCTTCAGAAATATTTGAATCCCGAACAATCTCTCCGGAATCAGTGAGATCGTTTGATTTTCTTATTTCAGGTCAAGTCAGGTGGTGGCATCTTCCAAAATAAATTTGCGTGAAAACTACAGCAGAAACTCTCAAGTAAATATTGCTCAGATGTCTGGCTTTGTGTGTTTTTTTTTCTTGCGGTTGCCTGTTGCAAAATCTGGGACTCCCAAATAAAAAGGGCGGGGATACTCGCAGTAAAATTTCAATTTCAGCCCTGAAAGGTATCAATTTGGATGTGACTTAAGCTGACTTTTACTCCTAAAAGATCCCAATCAGATACATATAGATATATACATACAATCAATTTAAATGGTGTCAGATTTCAACTTGAACAGCTATACATAGTTCCGATGTTTATTTGAAATGCCAATTGACAGTGGAACCCTAAAAGGTACCATTTTGTATGTAAATATAAGTATTCTGCTTTGAACACCCTAAACGGTACCAAAATCAAGAATGTTAACCCCTAAGAGGTACGACGAGCACCCCCGCCCCTGTTAGTATGGGAGTCCCCTCTGGGTACCAAAATCCAGAATGTTAACCCCTAAGAGGTATGACGAGCACCCCCGCCCCTGTTTATAGTATGGGAGTCCCCTCTGGGTAGCAAAATAAACATCAAAATACGGCTGTGTTTTATTCAAGATGGCGGACTCTGGTTAACCAATAAGGTGAAAACATTACAAAGCCAAAGCAAAACTATCCAAGAATATTTTCAATAACAAAGAAAATAACAGATCGAACGAAGGACCACATAAAATCGCGATGTTTGACATTTGACGCTTTCCTGGTGAAAATCTGCTCGAAATCAGTCAGTCGGTTAATCTTTCACGACTCGCTGCGGAGCACACACTCTCCATTCCTTTTATTTATTTCCCAGTACGGCCACCTCTCAATGATGAGGATTATTGACCGGGACCGGCCAACGGCTTAACGTCCCTGTCCACGGACGGTGTGGCGAAACCGCGAAAGAAGGTCACGAAATAATTTCAGCCTCGGCAAGGCCGGGGTTTGAACCCGGGACCTTGAATTTGCAGTCAGAGATCTTACCGACTGAGCCTGCCAAGCACACACACACATTCTGCTTGGGACCAGCATCCACATCCGAACTCATCAAGTTTGGAAATCAAAGTAACATCAATCAGATGTATTGCATGAGAGCGAATTGTCGCTTAGATTTCGAATTTTCTTTATGGAAGCCAGGGGACAGTTACTGAACGTTGTTCTCCCTCCCATGCTAGTTCAAGTTCATTCTTATCAAAAAACAATTACAAGTTAAATACTTACCCTGCAAATAACTTGCTACTTGTCGAGGTAGCTAAATGTACTATCTAACTATACAGTTATAATTGCGGAAAGAACGTCTCTCTCTTGTTTGAAATCGGTTCTTTAGTTCATGCGGTGAGTCCCAGAACAAACGAGGGTGATAGTTTGGAACTCCAGCTCGCCAAAAATAACACTCCTGTTTCATGTTGCAATTTCAGTTTCGACTTCAGTTTCGACTTCAGCTCAGTGGATTACAGCCGTCTTTGCCGACTTGACTACAGCTTCTTCCTCCGATGTGATTTGGAGAATTTTTTACTTCGGCTGAACAACTACTAACAGGTTGTATGTCGGCAAAAACCAGAGTCGGCAAAATAAATATTGTATCAGTGTTGTCTGTGAAACACATACCGGAAATAGAAAGAGGTCCGAGTGCTCTGGGGCAATCAGATGGCCAGACAGTCCTGAAATGCATCGTGCCAACTATCGAGTTCGGTCAGACAGGCCGCGTTTATGGTTTAGAGCCATTCAGGTGGCTGCCTTTTCGGCCGATAAGAGATAAGATAATTTGGCGAGTTATGTGATGGAAAAAATACGTAGAGCGACGGGTTGACAAAGAATTTTTAAAATTAGATTGCGACGCGGGTTTTATATTTCTTAGCAGTTCAGTTTAGTTATGGACCCCCCTTTTTCTGCTCTTTATTGCTCTTTGCTGCGCCCTAGAGGAGATTGTAAAAAGAGGCCAGAGCTGCACTATGAGCAGTTTAACACACTAAGGCCCCGTTTACACTCACGCCGGATAAATTCGAAAGCGCAACCTTATTTCTTGCGGTTTCGCCTACCGTCCACACTAACGAAACTTTTCAAAAACGTACCCAAGTAGATAATTCTGAAAACGCCGGCTTAACGTTTTAGTGTCGATGGAAACATTTTGAAAATGCGGCGGAACTTTTCAAAAACACGTACTGTCTGTCAATCATCAGACCACAAATAGCAGTCACGTTTGTTATCATCAGAGTTCTTCTTTCGATATTTTAGGATCTGCTATTATTGTAGTGTGGATGGAAAACATTTTATCCATTTTTTAGTGTGGACGGAAAACAATTGTTGCGTTTTCTGGGTGAAAACGCCGTTTACAAATTTATCCGGCGTAGTGTTGACGGGGCCTAAGTTCCCTCTGTTTTCTTGTGGATTGAATAGGTATAGGAGTAGTTGGATTCATGTTTGCCGGGATATGGAGCAACACAGGGTGTGTGTTGAAGCTTAAGGTTCTATGTGTGTATGTGCACGTGACCTGTGGGTCTGTATTGTACAACCCGATTGTAATGACATCATCCTAACTACTGTTCTTCATTCTGGCTTCATTATCTTAACCGAAGCATAGAGAAACAAACTCTCTTTCGCTATTTATCAAGTCATTAAATTGTATAACCCCCCAAATCATAACACAACCGTACAGGGGGATCATTTT
>JANRMR010187406.1:0-11011 GCA_025434825.1 Bergia sp. 'catenularis'
TGAATGGTCGGACAAGCCAAGTGGAGGTAGAATTTCAGCTTCACCGTAGTAGGATGACAGTGTGGAATAAGCCTGATCCAGGATGTTTTTCCCTCGTGTTGCTTTGCTAACAAGTTTTTTCAGCTTAAAGGAGGAGCATAGATTCCCGGGTTTGAATTGATTGAAGTCACCCAGAATGGTGATGGCTGAGTTAGGATGGTCAGTAATTGCCGTGTCCAAACAACTGAATAAGTACGCGCGCAGTTTGTTGTCGTCATTACCGGTGGGATGATATATTGTTCCAAGGATAATAGCATTAATCCCTCGAGGTAATCGGTTTGGTTTAATTAAAAACCACTGGCATTCGAATTGAGAGCTGTTCAAGTCACTCAGTTTAATGAAATTCAGCTGTGAAGAGATAAACGTACGCACAACGCCACCGCGCTGATCGTCAGGCCTGTCCCTACGACACGTCACATAACCAGGTATGCTGATCAACTCGTCGGTTATACGGGATGACAGCCAAGATTCCGTAATACCTGCAATGGCACACGAATTCGTTGTAATAGATCTATGGACATCTTCGAGCTTGTTCACCATCGAACGGGCGTTGCTAAGGAAAATTGATTGAAAGGAGAACCCCTTTGTTTTCCGTTGAATTGTTTTGATTTGCACTTCGGGTTGGAACGAAACTCTTATTCACCCTAGGGCGTACAATTGATTCGATGGAGTAACTTGTGTTTCCAGATGGGCTCTGACTAAGTTCTTGCGTCGAAGAGCTAATATTTACCGGCGCGGCCAACTGCGCTGGTATTACGGAACGTTGCATTGCAGGTATTACGGAACGTTGCACTTGATTGCAAAAGGCGCCAATTTGAATATTTAATTCGGCGGGTCGATGTCGAAGTTTAACTGCCTTACCAGCACGACAGCCACGAAATGGCTTGAGTATCCCCAAAGATCGTAGGCTTTAATGAACAGTCTTGTCGATTCTTGCGCATGTAAGGGACAAACGAAGACGATAGAATTTAGTATAGGTTGTAAATTAACCGCTTGAGCAAGTATGCTAATTCCCGAGGCAGAAAATTTCAAATTTGAAGCCGGATTGATCTGATATAGTCGCCTAAATGAGCCAGGCACTTTCAGTAATCCCTTATATAAGCCGCAAAAGCACCAGAAGTAAAAAAGGGGCAGTGGTCTTGGTAAAGAATCCAAAATTGGAAGTAACCGGCACGGAGTCAACTGCAGCCAGTGAGGCGCAATGTTTGTTTCAGTTTGAATGTCGTATTGAAGTACAGACTGTATCATTGTCATTAAAGCTGTGTGACATTTTAGAAGAAAAAAAAATTGTCTTTCTGTCTTTGGCTGTCTCTGAGTTTTAAATAAGCCCCCCGTCTGAAGGCCTCAAAAGAGTGTTTACGGTAGCTTTGAAACGCTGAGCAACATGGCGGTCACAATTAAGTTGCTGGTAAAAACAAATCTTTGTGCAAACTTTCTGGTGTTACTACATATTAAAAATAAATATTCTAATCAGGCTCGTAGGCAGAGGGTACGCATCCTCCCCCTCCCCTAGAAGTTTCAGTCACCTTCAAGAAAAATCCTGGGCCTGCAAATTAAAGCACCTTATCATCCCAAAAATTTGCAGGAATCCTTCCAAGTGAAAGCTCTAAAACATGTCAAAGACATAACATCACGAGATCCATAGTTTTGATTTTATTTTTTTCAGTTACTATTATAACACTTGTTGACTTCCTAAATAATGGCTCAAAAGTAGAAAGAGTATTACAATCCTATCAGTTTATTTAGTTCGCTTGATTTCATTTCAGTATCATCAGATTTGTCATATTTATGAACACCGCGAGTATCGATTCATTTCCCGCGGCATTCCATAGAGAATCATCGCAGCCTGTTAGTGGTTCCCACATCAATGTTATCCTTTTCGACCCTCCTAATCGTCCAGTTAAAACGAAAGTTTGTTCAGGCGATCGCCATTATCCGGCAGCTAATCGTGGATACTATTTTGTTAACTGAATACTGAAAAGTGTTTGAGATGATAATAAAACAATTCAATTTTAAGATATTTTGAACTTGGATTGGAGCACATGTTTTTAAATTACACAAGAAATATTCTGAATACTTTTCAACTAAATAAATTCACAAAATTATTCAATCATATTCTGTTGCGTTGTGCCTTTAAAACTCCCACATTGTTTATAAAAACGTCTATATTTTGGGCTGAGGCTAAACACTATTAATTTTTTCACTCAGGAGCATCACCTCAAATGTACTTAAAAAGTATTCTTAATTGATTTAATTTCGAGTTTGACCCTAAAAATGAATTATATGCCTTTGTACATTCAAAGACTGTTCCCAACAATGTTCTCAAATTACTCTAGCCTACTCTGTAAGACTTGAGGTGGTTAGATCTGAATGAATTTTTAAACGACTGTGTGAAACCAGAATCGCCTGTTCACAAAAGTCAAATGTGAAAGTATTCTGGTTTCTCGCGACATTTTTATACTGATACTCAACTCCAATTTCAAAATTTATAGAAATAAGCGTTCCTTTCTTTGTTTCAGCCTGAGGTGTGTTCTTTACAGCACGTTTTTCAACAGATATTATCAAAAAGGTTATTATATAAAACAAGGAGCGTCAGTGATAGTGTAAACCGAGTGTATATTAGTTCCAATGTCCAAACTAATAGTAGGTAATCATGAAGATTCAAATTTGTGCATAAAAAAGTCTATAGTTTTATTTTGCCAACGAGTGCACGGAACGCCTTCATGGTGTAAGCCGCATCATTACCACCGTTGTGTAGGATGTTCTCGTCACAAGGGATACCCAGCTCTCCCACCATCCTCTTGAGCCCCCAATGCCTTGGCATTCTGGGGCCAGTGGATAACAACGCCAGAGCAAGCACCTGGGTGTCAAACATCTCTTTGGTTGGAATCTGAATATCGAGCTGATCCATGAGGACCTTGGTATCGGCTTTACCTCCGTGTACAACTAAAACATCAGCACCTTCAATGTGTTGTCGAAACTGAGCAGCGGTTTCGTGAAGAGACATGCGCTCAGAAGTACCAAACTGGAATTTGTCTCTGTTGTCGGGCACGTTGTCGCCGTTCTTGATGTTTTCGTTGTCGGTTATGATGAGGTGGAAAAACTTTGGACTGTCATCATCTTTCAACGTGAACTCCACGAATCCTATCTCCAGCAGTGTCTCCCGGTCGTGTTCGTACATTTCTGTGTCAAATGCCAAGAAGGTGCTTTCACTGAGGCTGTCTGAGAGGAAGTCCTTGACTTTCTTTGCATGTAATTTTGCATCTTCTTTTTGCCTGGATAATGTATTAAAATTTTTAACTGGTTGCTAAAATGACTTATACTAGCTATGCTATCTGATCAGAAAATTTTCTTGCTAATCATCACGTTACCCTTGAGACTACCCCGGTTACCTATTCAGTTCATAACTCATAATGTTCTAAACTAGTGTTGATAAAAGCCATTTTATGAAAAAGCTATTAAAGGAGTGTATGTATAACATATCTTTTGTCACTCGTTCGCTGGTGAGAAAAAAAATCTATAGAAAATTGTGTAGAAATCATGTTGAGCATGGACGAGCTTTCATCCATGATTTTGGACGAGTCATACTGGTTCGACCAGTTTCTAAACTGGTTTCACTTCTCCTGCTTGCGCATTGAGTATGATTGAGATAACAACATCCTTGTGCGCATGCTGCGAGTTGACGTATGGCAACATTCTCAACATAAAACAACACGATGCATTCTGCGATGCATTCTATTGTTTTTAGCAAGCGAACGTGTAATAGAAACAATTCCATTGTCAGGACACCTTCAGGCCAATTTAGACCAAATGGTCTTGTCATACAGTGCAATATATCACAAAATGCTTGTGAACTGGCCTTGATTCGTATTTTAACTAACCATCATAAATAATAATTATAATATTTTAAATAGCAATGATAATACTTATCACGGTCTTTTTAGTAGGTATATGGTTTGATAAGGTATGCTTTTTGCCATAAGGATGTTTTGAGTGTTCGCCCTTTGTTAGAGCAAAAATCTTTATTTTTGTGCTGGTATTGGGCCAAATCTGCTTATTTTATGGCTGGCGTTTCAAATGATGCCCGAAGAATAGTCACACGGCATTTTTTTTGTTCTTTTTTTACATTATCCAAATTCTTGGTGTCGCTCACTGTGGATGAGAACTTGTGGGTTGCCTGGTCTGGGACTTGAGAATAATTTTCTAAATACAGTTTATCTGTACGAAATACTGATTTTAAGACTTACTCACTCGTTGGCTCCTCGGACAGACGAAAATATTTTAATCAAACTAACAATAATTCACTTGATCGAATCTTTCCATTACACTAGCTACGTGGTTACTTGTTTGAAACATTGCGAGTGTCACTTTTCTTGGTATTGGGACTAAACCTCTGCAATAAGCATTTTGAAATACTTTTGGAATTATTTCCTGTTTCTGATTGTCTAGAGACTGCAAAAATTGAAATCATCCCAAATCAATGTCTCTAGCTCATTGCTTAAAGCGGAATATGTTCTCTCTTTCAAAAGCTTGACAATCCAATGGCAATGACTTTCAAATTTACACCCGATACACAAAGATTAGAAAATAGCCTCGTGAAAAATAATCGTCTTAATTCCTCTCCAACGTTAACTTTCAAACCGCAGCCATCAATCCTATCGTAGGGATTCCAAAAGCGGAGATTTGATGGATATAAATTTCTCAGTAAGACGCAATAATTTAGTTTCTAATTTTTTATGAGAAGGACAATCTAGTAAAACAGGTAAACAAGTAAACTGGACTAATTTATAATTTATATTTATGGAGTATGAATAAATTCCTGAAAGCACTTACTTGGCGTAAAGCGTTTCATTTTCCGTCCTTAGATTGTTTAAGCAGTCTCTATAGGCTTGATGAGAACGGAATGCTTTCCGGTACAACACGTTTAAGGGAGGACCAAGGAATGAGACCTCTACCAGGCCGGTACGTCCAGTTTTCTTCTCCACTTCTTTCTTGATTGTTGCGTACCCGTTGGAATCCAGTAGTATGTGCGTTGTTCCGTCGAATATTTGTGTTATAGAGAACTGAAAATGTTGATGCGAACGATGAAAATGATAGAAGTAGTCTTTAACTGTTTCTAATTTCGATGGATCATTGGCCTCAAAATACCTAGTCCATTCAATGCGAACCGATTCGTATTTGTGCATACGATCGGATTTTCGATTGCTTAACGAAGTCGCCATCGAAGATATTTCTTAAAATGTTGTTTGATCAAAACTCCGTTTCACACTTCGCAAACAGATTACTCAAACTTGTTCTAGGAAACACAAGACCAGATGTTAATTTTCTCAGAAATCAAAAATGATTAATATTTAACATTCAGTATCCATGCTTGTGTTTGATAAACAAAGATTTGACTGTCACGGACTGAACTTCCAAACAATGAAATATTTTAAGCTCCACATTTACAAAGTATTGGTGCCCGATGACAAACTCGTGGATAAAAAAGCATTAGGTTCTGGTTTAGCCAAAAGCAGTGGTGGTAAACTAAAGTTGTGTCAAGTTTGTGATCAACGCATAAAAGGAACTTCTCGATATTCTAGAATTGTTCTTGAAATACCTGGTTTCCTAAGGGACCATTTGCAATCATGTTTGAGGGAAAGCCGAGGGTTAGGGTTAGGAAGGAAAACTATTGAATGTACGTTGCAAAATATGTCCCTATTATATTTAGCAACAACATCAAGAACAGTCTCTTTCCTTTTTTCTACTTTCGTATTTTTTTTCCTGCTTTTCAGTCAATCACAGTAAAATATAATAAAGTTAAATAAAACTACACAAAATGAAGTAGTATTACTAATAACAATAACAATGATAATAATAATAATAATAATTATTATTATTATAAAAATTACAATTTCCTCAAATCTTGTTGGCTCATTCAACACCCTATTATTTATTACTCTGTCAACAAAATCATTAATCGAATGCTATCCGATTACAAGACTCTGTAATCGTACACTTGTAATCGGACAGTTGAATGAACCAATCACAATCAGAGTTCTTGGCTTTCTGACCAATCAGCAAGAAGAAAATGATAAATGATTAGTAAGAACACTGACATGGCCAAATCAAAATGGAGAATTTTAGGCCCGGGCCAAACGTCGAACTTCACATGTGCCGAACTAAATTGTAGTTTGGGTCGACCCAAATTAGTTGTGTCAAACGTCGAACTTAATACATTGATCCCAACCAGTGCAGTGCTCAGAATGCAGACCGGGTTTTGGAAAGAGAAAAAAAAATCAAAATGGCGTCAAATACAAATTTTCAAATTCTTCTCTACTATGAATTGAGTTCGGCACATGTGAAGATCGACGTTTGACCCAGAGTCGACCCTAAGCCGTTATTCCTGACATATCGAGTCGAAAGTTCGACTGAAGTTGATCCTATTATAAGCAGTCGATCTTAATTGAGTCAAACGTCGAACTTCACATGTACTTAACTCGTTGAATTTAGTTCGACACATGTGAAATTCGACGTTTGGCCCGGGCCTTACTTCCTATAGCAACATTTCATTATATAAAATGGACTTCAACTCAAATACGTTTTTGTATCCAATGGAGATGCCACAATCCTTTGAAACAAAACAACTGTAAATTTGCTTTGCACTTGTCAACAATCTTCCTCGAGTTTAACAGTTCCAAGTTTTCGCCAACCAGTACAGCAGACTTTTCTCTTATTTTCGGAAATTGTAATTTTTTAAATAAATTGGTAATATGCCTTCGTGTCGTCCAGTTCTGTCTGTAATCATTCTCGTGTTAAACAAATCAGACTCGCGCTACGCGCTTGTCCAACTTTGTTTAGTCACTCGAATGATTACAGACCGAACTGGCCTCCACTCAGTCCTATTACCATTACTACTACTACTACTACTACTACTAATAATAATAATAATAGTAATAATAATAGTTAAAGCATCAATAAAAAGCTTGCCCGGAAGAGTATGGATGGAGACATGTTCAAAGGCACAGGCACCTGGCCGTGAATGTCTCATTAAAATGGTAATTAAAACATCCCGATTTAATGAAATTGTTGTTCACAGGAGAAAAAATGTCACACATTGCCATTAAGTATGTTAAACTGAACTCGAAACCAATTTCAATGTAGTTTTGTTTTGTTTGATAGCAATGGATACTTACTAAAAAGCCTTATACTACTACTACATTACTTAAATCAGTCATATCATTCTTACCACAGAATGAGTGATAATTAACCTCTTAGATGCATGTGGTGGCGTATTCCTCGACTCTGGTAAAATAAACTAAGCCTGTAATTCCAAATGAGCCCATGCCAAACTGAAAGTGCTCATGCTTTAAACTAAATTGTCGATGTTGTAACAAAACCTAGTAACAAGTTGACGTTGAGTTCTATTTTCTACCAAACAAATGAAATTTATCCCTTAAACCCATGAGGGAAGAATTAAACATTTTCCATCGTTAAACTGAGTCTACTATTCTGCCATATACAAGGTGTGAGTATAATGTTAAAAGCCAAATGAAGGGGTACCAAATTTTCTGACATGTGTCTGCGTAAAGATTAGCTTCAGTTAGAGAAGTTCTTAGTCACAAAATTTCAGAAAGTGAGGCTGGTGGGGGTGCTCCATTGACCGTGCTTCCATGATTTACGTAACTGCCAGCTAGCAAAGAACGATGAACTCGTCAATCACTGAAAGTTTGGCATCGAATTTGATATTGAGGTTATAGTAATATGACGAGTCATGCATATTTGTCTTGAAATTGATGGTGGATATTTTAAAAATGTTTCCATCAAATATTACTAGTGTGATACAGTTACCACAAAACTTAATTATGATTTAAAAATTCGTAGTCTACTTGCGCGTATTTTAGGTAAAAATATGGTAGAAAGCATAACCCGACGAATAACGTTTTGGTTATTTGTATCAACATATGATTACTTAGGAAACCAAAAGTGTTGTTGTTGCTATTCTTTAATTTTATGTCAAATCATGAACATGTTAATGGGTATGCTAACGAATGCATGTTAATGATTTTGAAATAAAACTGGAATACAGGCGGCGTAATGGTCGAGTGGTTAGCGTGTTTGACTCGTAACCTGAAGGTCGTGAGCTCTAATCCCGGCCTGACCACTGAGTTGTGTCCTTGAGCAAGACACTTTACTCTACTTGCTCCAGTCGACTCAGCTGCGATGGATTAGTGTCCTGTCCAGGGGGAGTCACACTCTCATCCGCTTAACACTACAGAAGCCGGAGATAAGCGCCGGCCTTATGAGCTACTTGGTTCGGGAAAGGATTTAGCTATTTATAGCTATTAACGACTTTAACGTGTCTGGTTTCCAAGTATTCATATTTTGATCCAAGAAAACCAAAATGTCTTTCGTTAGTTTATGTTTCCTGTCAGGAAATGTACCCAATTGTGGTTCTACGAGCTTCTTGGATTTTCGGTATTGAGATAAAACACATAACTTTTAACTCTACCATCATGTCAGGAACCCTTTACAACGAACATAATTTACAACAAATTTGCGTGTACTGTCACACCATACGCCACCTTACACGAACTTCATATCAAATTCAGAGTACTGCAAACCCAATGTGTTTAACTTCCAGAAAAATTAAATTTGTTGTTGTTAATAAGAAAAAAATCAAAGGCAGACTGAAGGATCAAGCTTAATGGAAGTTATGGGAAGTAAAGGTGGAAGGAATGAACTTTTTACTTTTCTTCCGTTGTCACTTTGTCGGTACTTCTGTCACACTTCCTTTGTTTAGCTACCAGTGTAAACAAGAACTATAGAAGCAGACGAATGAACCAATAATATGGCTTATTCAAATCGGACCAGACCCACAAATATACACTATTTCCTTCAGCTTCTGTTTCTGCTTCGCTCGTTTCTGTCACTAGTGTGAACCATGCTACAATAGTTTAAATGAAAATCATGTATTGTTAATTTATTTACAAATAACACGTCTTGGCCTTGCCAACGAGTGCACGGAACGCCTTCATGGTGTAAGCCGCATCATTACCACCGTTGTGTAGGATGCTCTCGTCACAAGGGATACCCAGCTCTCTCACCATCCTCTTGAGCCCCCAATGCCTTGGCATTCTGGGGCCAGTGGATAACAACGCCAGAGCAAGCACCTGGGTGTCAAACATCTCTTTGGTTGGAATCTGAATATCGAGCTGATCCAGGACCTTGGTATCGGCTTTACCTCCGTGTACAACTAAAACGTCAGCGCCCTCGATGTGTTGTCGAAACTGAGCAGCGGCTTCGTGAAGAGACATGCGCTCAGAAGTACCAAACTGGAATTTGTCTCTGTTATCGGGCACGTTGTCGCCGTTCTTGATGTGTTCGTTGTCGGTTATGATGAGGTGGAAAAACTTTGGATTGTCATCATCTTTCAACGTGAATTCCACGAATCCTATCTCCAGCAGTGTCTCCCGGTCGTGTTCGTACATTTCTGTGTCAAAAGCCAAGAAGGTGCTGTCACCAAAAGGGCCTGAGACGGAGCTCTTCAATTTTCTTGCATGTAATCTTGCATCTTTCTTTTGCCTGGGAATGTAATGTATAATTCAGTAACTAAACTGTTTCACACGAAATCATTACACTGATGCCACCATGCCAATCCATCTCCATGGATTGTATCTCGTCTCCCTCATAAAAAATACAGGAAGACTATTAGGGTGGTTAATAACGGTCATTGATTTCTTCGATATACAATCATTTGCCCCATATTTATAATTACGAAAATAGCACCAGCTTCGAATGACAACAGTATTCATTCTTATGCTGTATTAATCTATTGTTATGAGAAAAAAAAAGACTGTGTCTTGTCGTTTACTGTTTTGTCCCATTCGTGCACAGAACAAGTTTATGGTTTCAGCTGGTTGGACCACAATATGACAGATTGGGAAAAAATGTAAAAAGATCGATAATTTCTAACAGATAATAAACGATAAAACTTCAAAAATGTCACTGAATAATTTAAACAGCGGTTGTTGGCACCAGAAAAGCCCTTATTTTGCTGAGCGCATGATTGGGAAACTAGCACTATCTCTGGAACACGTCTTAAATAGATACCTGCTCTGGACCAGAAGTCCCAAACCTCGTTGACCTTCACATAACCGCCGCCCATATAGGTTTTGCGAGGCGTTCCCTCTTCGGGAAATAAACTCCCGATAATAAACCTGGTACTACACCATAACAAACTGTGACACGAATTTAGCTTTTAAAACAAGTAGCACATGCATTATTGTATCTATAAATGTGATAAAAATCTGACGGGAGATTCATTTCTTGAAAAGTTGTTTGGCATAGGATACTTTAATTTATAGCTTTATCTAAGGCGCTACTCTCTCACTCCCTCATCTCGATAGGGCAAAATACTATAGTTCCAAAGTAAACCAATGTATGCGAAATAAGCGCAAAGGTTTTGTGAAATACAGGTTTTGATTTTAAACGTCATAAATACTTGCTTGTTTCGAAATTGTATTTTGCACAAACATCATGCACTGGCTATCTTTTCCGAAAACTTTGAAATTTCTCTCGTAGACATATAAAGCAATCTGTCAGTAGTTAAGAATGCAAGACAAAAGAGCATCTCTCTCATAATAGATGAATCATCAGCTTACTCAGTGGAGGTATACATGTTCATATCTAGTTAATCCCTGCGCACAAATGTGATAACCTCAATTGTTTCTCCTAACATTTAGCCAACAAATTTCATTTTGCACATGAACGAAACCTAGGATCTAAAGTTTCTGATGTAATCGATATTTTAATTGCATGGCCGATTACATTCGTGTGCTGCAATAGTACAGCCTGGAGATGTAATCCCTGCCCACAATTGGATATCCCCAAACTTTTTCAAAATAAGGGGCTTTTGTATGTTTTAGGGTTGAAACATTAAGAAATATTTCTCAGACGCTATAAGGTCAAAAAGATTGCGAACGGACTATTA
>JANRMR010187439.1:0-11005 GCA_025434825.1 Bergia sp. 'catenularis'
TAGTGATAGTGATAGTGATAGTGATAGTGATAGTGATAGTGATAATGATAGTGATAGTGATAGTGATAGTGATAGTGGTAGTGACAGTGATAGTGATAGTGATAGTGATAGTGATAGTGACAGTGATAGTGATAGTGATAGTGATAGTGGTAGTGACAGTGATAGTGATAGTGATAGTGATAGTGATAGTGATAGTGATAGTGATAGTGATAGTGATAGCGATAGTGGCAGTGACAGTGACAGTGATAGTGATGGTAGTCCTTTGCAAAATCAAACAGAAGCCTTGTGTTTTTAAAACAGTTTCACCTCAACATTGCAGGCCATTTATTAAGGTAAACCAACACTAAAATCCTGTTATGTTTCAACTCATTAACACATAATTGTGCAAGGTGCATCTGATAAAAAAAAAACAGTGTCATGTATGGTTACAGTTTTACTTGGTTCACTAGAAACAACTTATTAAAAAAACGAACCGCGCCCCAAAGCTGTCTTTTCTGGATAAGTAGTAAGGGAAATTAGCTCGTCTGTGCTTATGTTGTATTTGGCTCCGAGTCAAAATACTAAGAGGTCGAGTACTACACTGCTGGAAAACAAAACGTTATTTTCGCTGGTTTTCACCGTTGTAATAAAGTCAAACTCGTCTAACATCGTCCAACATCAATCAACAAGGTGTGCCAACGGATCCAACATAATGCATCCGTTAATGGATGCTAAACTAACATGTTGGATCGATGTTGAATCCGTTAAAATAGGTCTTTGCTATAAACAATGATAGATTCAATACAAAAAGTGTATATTACGTTTGGTACAATCCAGTTTTTAGATTTTTAATTGTAGGCTGTAAATATAGGTTAGTTTCTGATTTTAAATATGAGTAAACTTGTTGTACAATTTTAGATATTAATTATATATAGTGCATAATTTAAAATATATTTGCGCAATAATATTTATTTATTATCTGTATTACGTTTATTATTGTTCGCACGGTTTTCTTTTTAAAAGAACAAACTTTATAGCAACACTGAGACTCAGATTTGCAAAAGCATAAAATAAAATTAAGAACAATCCGTGAAGCTCAGTGTTTTAACCAGAACAGTTTTTTTATGTATAAAAATAACAATTTGAAGCTGTAATGGTCCAAATTTGCTTGGTTTTTACAAAAAACAGCGTGTCCATTCATCTGCCCCCTCCCCCCCCCCATGGCGGTGAAGGTCTGTGGCAGTCTGCTCAGATAATAAACAAAGTTTACTATAAGAAATAATATTTTTTTGTCCAAAAAGTCCTTTTACTTAACCTGTGAAACAATCTCTATAATCTACATAGTAAATATAGTTAATGTAAAAATTTCCCCCAAAATATTATACCCCTGAGTCCGCTATGATGTTGGCTCGCACCCCGCAAAGAAAATTCCTGGCTACAGGCCTGCAGATAGTGGGGACTCGTAAGGTTTGTATATCGAAAACTGAATGTACACTTTTCAGTGACTGGAAAGTCAGTGACTGTGCAACACAAATATTGACTCAAATGTGAGATTAGATAAGACTGAGTGCCTTTTCGCTACAGAGTATGCTAGTCCTTCTTGTCAGACGGATCCTCATTACGGTAGGTTTAAATAAATATTTCTGTTTAAAAATGGCTCCCTCATTTTACCTACCAGCACTACTTGTCAAATTGCTTAATCTGTTCATAACTCTGCTCGGACGTGGGCTGTTTCATTCGTATTCTGCTCAGTGTAATCTTAATTTTGCTAGCTCCGAAATTTGTAGGAAAGTTTAGTTTTTACTCGATCTCCAGCTGGACCCCCTAAAACCAAATAAGTATATCAAGATGCTATGTCTAATAAGATTAGACCGATTACGTTGTCGCATTAAAGTATGCGAGTCCTTCTTGGTAGACAGACTATTTAACCAAAATTATTTGCACACGAACTTTGAAGAGAGAAAAAAGACAGTCTCTCTTAATATGGTTGAGTTAGAAAAGGTTGTAACAAGTTCATCATTTAGATAACATTCTTTATTTTCGTCCGTCACATCTCTTTCTGTTCACTTAGTACTCACTGATTCATCAATACAGATAAAAAGAATAATGATATTAAGGCCGAAAGACAAAAAGACAACGTCAACTTTAATGAAAATGTTTGGGGCGTTAATCAGCGAAGGCTTTAATATTTTTACAACGTCCTATAGGTACAGCTACAATTGAGGAGGCAGGTTCATTTCTTTTCCAAGACTTTAAGCAGTTCAATTGTCTGATTTGTCTGCATATGTAGAAGAGCTTAAATTGACTGCTTGTAACAGGAACCTTTTTAAGGATATTTTAGATAATCCAAATTACAGCTTCGCGTGCTTTTGCCTAACACAATCAACAAGGAAGCAGGCTTTTAATGTACGTTTTAAGAGGACAGGTTTAGAAAGAGTTTTATAACATTTAATGCGCTCAAGGCCTTTTAGACATGCTAAACTTTGATTCTTTAGAAATAGTTTCAGAAGTTCATTAAATACAATTTACTTCAAACCATAGTAGTTTATATAAATTAATATTTCCTTCTTATATATTAACATTGTACATATTGATAGCGTAAATCTTGTAAAAAAATATAGTATCTTATCTTTACTACTTTAGTTATTATTGTAAACATCATCTTTGGGGGTGCAAGGCTTTGTTCAATGAATCATTTATCTACCATAGTTATCAACTGCTTGATCTGTTAAAGGATGCGGCATCATGAATCTCTTATATCCGACGAACAACGTGACAGTATAGACAATCTTCTATCTCATATTTAAAATTTCAAGAGACGTTCGTGTCAGTGAACTAAAAGCAACCGGTTCACTCTTTATCTTGTCGGTGTTCTGCGATCTTCATAACACAGCAGAGTACTGTATCCGGTCTTTAAATGCATATCTTTGTATGATGAACTCACAAGTGGAGATAAGTTTTTCATCGTGACTGTGGGTGGTTGGATCCCGAGTTGGATCGGCTCCAACAATCAGATTGATTTGGGTAATTCAAGGACAGGTTGTCAGTGGAGGTTAGATTATTTAGAGGTTTTAAAAAACATTCTTCGAATTGCAACATAGGCCATCCCAGAAAGCTTTTCGTTTCCCATTGTCCTCAGTTTCTGAATATGGGATTATTCGGTCGGGGAAACAAAAACTACAAACAAAAACATTGACTACTTTGCGCCTTGAAAATATCTTTGGGACTACATTTTTTCAACTTGAAGTTTAGAAAAAGATGGGCCGGCAAAGTTTTCTGTTTTGGAATCTCGAAAAAACGGCCTGATCGATCGCCAGTTGCCGGGACGATCGATGGGAGACGAAATATCCAGTTTATGGGAATGTCCTTATATAAACGGCATCGAACTGATGATGCGGATGTTTTTATAAAAACTAATAGTAGCGAACCGGCAGCAATCGACTTAGCACTAGTATGAATTGCGTGCGATAATTTGCCTGAGGTGGGAGAAATCGGCTTGGTGCTCCATAATCCGGTCTTCACTGTTTGAGATTTGATATCCTGCAAGCCGAGATCTTTCTCAATCATATCGTTTTTCGTGCATGGCGACTGGCATTAAGAAAGGTCTCTACTCACAAGGTAGTTTGAGAAGGCCCGTCTTTGAAATATTCCGTAGCACTTTCAAAGGTTATATCAGTATAATGATAGTAAGTGAACATCCAAATAATAATCGAGAATCATCACTGGAGCTTCCTATTAAATACACCCCATTTTGATATTTCTGGAACAAGCAGTTTATTTATCGACTTCGGTATAAATTGTTCGTGAACACGTCTGCCACAACCATGAAATCCGCATAAAACGTTGATAGAAAACCAAACGGCCAAACTACAGAGCAACATATCCCTATTCCTATTATTTTAGAAAACTGAGGCAATTCTTGAAATATGTTAGCAAATATTTTCCGTGGTAAATATCACGCTCTCTTTTTTACACCTTTGGAGTGCGATCAAACCAAGTAAGCATCGTACAGTTTCTGGTTTTTTTCACCATCAAATATCAGTGTTCGAGTTCTGTTATTTCTTTGCTGATTGTACTGTGAACTTATGGATATCATCTATATCAGAAATTCTCATTAACTGAACATACCAACAATCAATGTTCCTCGGATCAGCTACTGATATTGTATATATATGTGCATATCAGCTATGTTCGTATGTATACTTTTTAAGTGTGAACATTGCAAGCTGAAAGTTCGGACAGCTCTATATACTAGAGCTTCCTGATTTTCCCAGCTAAGATAATTTCTGTAAACACTAAGCTCCACCACTAGTTTATATAAGGTTGAGCGACTAATTAAATTCCCGACATTGGTTCAGTTATGTGGAACTGAGTTTCATTTACGTTCATATCTACTGAAGTTTCATGACGTTTGATTAGAGTTTGAGGCCTTAGTTGGACTACATATACACATGCACAGTACCAAGTAAAAACCCGCAATGAAGAACCTATAGTAGCCTAACCAGGGTTCGTACATCATGTGGATGGTATATAAGGAAGTTTATAGGGTTAAGCTCTTACTAAAAAGATGATTAAGAAGATTGCAAGCGAGTAATGAAGATTCTGATGCTAGCTAACTATAGTATGTATCAAGTGCAAGTTTATGTCTTCCTAAATATGTATGCTTGTCTGTATCCAAGGGAATTTTGAAAACGACCTTTTGGCTTTGCGTAAGAACACAAATTTGAGCTTATAATTAAAATGTCAGCTTTAGAGTTCGGTTCTCAATTTTGATGGTTGTTAGACGCGGATTTTTACTACATAATATATATACATAACACTATTAGTGGTTACTGAGAGTTGAGCGACAACTGTACTGAGAGGCATTTTAAAATAATACTACTGTTTTCAGTTCTGAGTCTGACGCGTATATAACGATGTCTCTGAAGTGTTTACAATATGTGAGGGGGATAAATTTGAAAGACTAAGTTATCCAAGTTGAATATATCATGAATTTTGATTCTAAAACCGTTTGTGGCAATTGCGAAGTGACAGTTTTTCCGCACCATTTTCATTCTAAAGATTTTGTCACATTTAGGTCCATATCGAATCCCGAGTCTTTACAAAACGTTGGTTACGAGTTATTTCAAAAGAGCAAACAGTAGGTTCACTTTAACTTTTGATATTATCCGGATGATATTACACAGAGCACTTTTTAGGACAATCCTACGGCAGGAGTCATCTAAACTCGAGACAGGCAAAAAGTTATCCGCCATCGATTTCTTCTTCTAGAACTAACAAATGCTTGAAGTGATATTTAGAATTTAATGGAACAGAAACTGAGATAAATCGTTTCCGTACTTATTCACACAACTATATATACAAAAGCTGACATCTTGTAACTTTGAAACTCAGTTGAATTTTGTACGAAACCGATGAATTTCGTGCCTTGAATAAACCCAAACAAGGCAGCTGTCTGCGGCGTTGGAAATCACTTGATGCTGACTAGGCCGAGCTGTTTTAATTTTTAGCAAGGTCATAAACAGATAAAAGATTTATTAAAGTTCGCAGGGTATCAGTTTGTGTAGCGGTGTTATTTCAGTTAACTTGGAGTAGAAAAGATAGGGCGAACGAAGTTTGTTAATTAAGGTAGCTTGAAATAAGTCAAGACCTGAATCCTTTCTGTTTGAGTTCAAATTAACTAAGACCCTGGCTTGTCACCGGTCGTAGGATAGCCCTGTATGTTTATCCATTTAAAAGCAACCATGAAGCACTTGACATAACCAAAGAAGCAAGTCGAATAATTTGCTCCCCACTAGACACGAATCAGATAGCTTTTTAAGTCTTCAATAAATATAGTTAAGTGAATGTTTGAAATACTGAAGTAAACCGAACCACTGCATAAATTTCATATAAACGTTGTTCCACCTGAGGCTTCACTAACCAGACGATTGGTTTTATAGGTAACAAAAAAATCCAAAACTTTAACAGTCATTACTGTCAGGAAAAGTCTGTTAATGATGTAAAGAAGCTTTATTAAAACACATGTAGCTTAAGTGCTTCGTCGGAATTGGTCGTGATCACAGTTCAAGACTAAGCTGATCAGTGACAAATTCTTGCTTAGCTTGCCATTATGAATGTGCATGTTCAGCTCGATCGCATGAACTTCGTGAGTTAGGATTAGGGCTACTTCCATACGATAGATGAAATATCAGAAATGTACATGCATTTAATATATCGTGAGCATCTACGTGAGAAAATCAGCCAAGTGCATGCTGATGCATAACAATTGTATTTAAACTCTGTGTTGAAAACATTTCGTTGATATCTTATGTTTCAGTGAATGATTACATTGCTGTCCGGTACAAAGTTTGTTGCTAGCGCTTACATCACAGTTTTGTCCGTCCTTATATTTGAAGTAGAATGATGTCAGTATACATAATTTTTATAAAATCCATTGGTTCCACAATTTCGTTTTGTAATCGAAACAAATTCCTCGACAAAGACTGCCCCGTTCCTAGAGAACGGTTGAGAAGAAGATATAAGGAAATACCGGCTTGCTAAAATGCAACAACAGAGATTGTAGTTATTAACTATACAGAGGCGAAGGAAAAATTCAAAAGTTACTCTAAATGGGGTGCACATGTTGTGACAGAACACCTATTCAGTTATCGTCAGACCGAGGGAAAAATTAATTGCATGCTCGAGCATGTTTATTCCACAGGGGAGAAATAAATTCACACTTTTGATTGAGTATATACACGAAATTCAACTCTTAAACTTGGCAAATAATGTATTGAGCTTCGTCGTCAGTGCATGAGAGTGTCTATAAGGTTTCACTGCAATGTTTACCACATGTTTAGTTTTAAAACGCTCCAAGAATCGCCTGCTATGGGTTGGAGAAAAGACGCGTAAACCCAGGTCTCAGTGAAAGTGAAATGCAAAGTAGCTAAATCAGGCAACGCGTGAACTGGAAATATTTGACTAACTAATATAATTTCTCAGTCTGGTTGTTACCCGTTAGTGCCACGGTAGCTGTAAACGATCTCGTTCTGTAACTTCGCCGGCTACTGATAACAAGACTCCGATCTTTCAGCTATACGCCCACAGGTTGTCATTGCTGAGTGTTCTTCAGCCAAAAATAAGAGATTAAACTGCCAATTGTTCCAAATCGTATTGCAGTACGTACGTCTATTGTCAGTGTAATCTGTTCAATTCCTCGGAAGTGTCTCGGCAGTCTTTTTACTTCTCCACGCGCCATAATATAAGCACATTTTAAAACCTGAAGCTCTATTTCCACTTTCCCCCACCCTGTGGCATAATTCTATTGTAATTTAATGAAGTACATTCTCAAGAGTGTAGCCAGTGGGAAGTTAGTAAAGGGGAAGTCATGTATTACAAAAATGCAGACATAGACAAATATAGCCCTCCAGTGGGCTAGCACAATAAATCACTGCTAAAGAAATCGATCAACACTCTTTAGTGGTTAAGAATGATATGCAGTGTCAAACACTTAATGGCGAGAATACCACCGCCTCTCCGCTCGATGCGGTGAGTAGTGCTTTGCGTGTCACGTGATCAAATTTAAGTCGTATAACTAAAAAGATTAACGAAACATACACTTAGAAAATAAGAAAACTAAACACAACTTGGAAAAAGAAAATAAGAAGGAAAAGACTTAACAATATCATTTATGCACCAAACGAAACGGTCCAGCTGTGAAGTTTGTGACTATTTTTCGGTAACCATATTTCTCTTCGACTTTGAACTTTAATCCTATCATGTACTTATCCATGTTTCTTACACAAAATGAGTTCTTTAAAGTTTTAAGAACATTAAAAACACATAAAGCATAAGACTGCCCCACAAAGAGTATTTATCGGTTTAGATATTTTATACCGAAACGATCAGCAATTAAAGATGCTATGCAGTTCGCCCGATCAACTGCCGCTATGAAACCAACCTGTTACGAGCTAAAGGTATGTAAATACTGGCCATGTTTGCCGCCCTTTGATATCCGAATAACCTCTTTGAAAAAAGGAATGTAGAATTACACCTAATGTCATTTTAAAAACAGTTAAAAAAAGAACAATAAAGACCTTCGCCAATATCGACTCCAAAATGTTTCCAGATGGCAAAAAAGATGGGTTGTTGCGACTAAGCCGCATAGCTCTAAGGCAATTCGAGTGTAGCTGTCATCCTGCAATAAAAAAAAAAAGTAGTCATATTAAGTTTGAATTTCTGTTGCGAAATTTACAAATCCAGTAGCTCTTACACAAGTTTGGACGATATCACCTGATCAATCACGTGACTCCGCAGTTTATTAAAGAAAAGGTTAGTTTCTTGCACAACCAGATTGCTTGACTCTTGCAAGGGGAACTCGGAACTCAAGCCTTGAAAACATAATTAAGCTTTTTAAAAGCAACAAACAAAGTGGAGGTAAACCTTGCAACCGAAACAACAACAAAAATGTCCTGTAGGATGTTTCAGTTGGCTCTCGTAACGACGAGTTTCATTTGGGTGAAATCAGGAAGTGTATATTCAGACACACAGTACGGGATGGTCCTTGGTGTAAGTCAACACATTGCGGCAAATGGCAGCGATTACAACACAATCGATCGGTATCTGGGTGTTCCTTTCGCTTTTCCACCGCTCGGCAAACACCGCTTTCAACCTCCCAGCCCCCCTTGGTCCTGGCGGCCTAAGATCCACAATGCCACATATTTCAGGAATGCTTGCATGCAGGATCGCATGAGCAGGGATCTTGTTAAATTCAACGCGTGGGATGGATTTGCCCCAACTTTTGGCGAGGATTGCTTGTATTTGAACGTTTTTTCGCCAGGCAAAAACATTTCCAGTATTGTAAGTCCAAAATATCCTGTGATGGTGTATATACATGGCGGCGGTTACCATGGAGGCACTGCTGTGCTCTATCCGGGGGACATTCTCGCTCGCAAGGGCGTCATCGTAGTCACAATCCAGTACCGTTTGGGTCCGTTTGGTTTCCTTACGACGGGTGACTCGGCAGCTCGTGGTAACTATGGGATGCTTGACCAAATTCAAGCACTTCGCTGGATTAAACAAAATATCCACTACTTTAATGGGGACCCTTCTCAAATAACTATTTTTGGCCAAAGTGCTGGAGCTTTCAGCGTTGGCCTGCAGTTGCTTTCGCCTTTGTCAAAGGGTTTATTTCATAGAGCTATCGCTTTGAGTGGTGCAGACTTATCTTATGCTTCCACACAGCCTGTGAACCATGGCGCCTACTACACTAAACAACTTGCGAAAACCCTTGGTTGTAAAGTTAAAGATACTATACAGATGGTAGAATGTCTACGTGAACAAGACGCTTATGAGCTTAGTAATGCGACTTTGGCATATCGCCTAAACGGACCAACCGAACTTCCTTTTGCGCCAGTTGTCGATAATAATTTCCTCCCCGCAGAACCTTTGGAGCTAAGAAAAGCAGGTCATTTTCACAGAGTGAAGTTCATCGCTGGAATCACAGATGGAGAGGGGTCAGAAATAGTTAAAATGGACTTGCAAAACTTGAACTTTTCAGATATCGATATGGGAGTGCCAGCTGAAGTGTTCGACAAGTACATCAAATCAGGAATCGATAGAATCATCCCAAACGTACAACAACCCGTTAGACGACTGGTTGCTGAAGCTTTGAACTTCGAATACACACCGTGGCCAGATGAGAAAGATCCAATGAAGCTGAGGCAAGCGCTCGTACGTTTGGTTACTGATTTCAACTATGGCGCCTCAACTGTCCACACTTTGTCTCTACACAGTCAGTTTGCCCCTTCCTACATGTTTGAGTTTAGACATACCTCGAAACAAAGAAGTAAACCAAAGTGGATGGGAGCCATTCATGGCGATCTCGCCGATTATAGTTTTGGTTTTCCCTACATAAATAACAGTATGACCGTACCCCGAGTCTACGATGACGAGGACCGCAAAGTCAGCGATTTAACAATGACGTTGTTTGCTAACTTTGCTAAATATGGCCATCCAACTCACAAACCAGTACTGGGAGCAACGTGGACGCAGCTACAGGAAAATAAAACATTGTACTTCTGTATCCAAGCAGAACCTAAGATGAGCAAAGATAATTTTCGTCCATCAAAAGTTGCATTTTGGAACATTTACTATCCCGCGTTGATCAACACTTCTTTGCAATGGCAAGTCACCGGGGATCCACAAAATTGTGTTGGCTGCAACACAGCACTTCCTGCTCTAACATTGATGTTTGCGTTCAGTTGCCTTCTAAACATCCTGCTTTAGCTTCATGGACACTGATTAAAGACGAGCAGCGAACCGCGTTTTGGCAGAGAATGAACGGCGCTCCTTGTATAACGAGTTTGAGAAACATATCCGAACAAGGACAAAGTATGGACGAGGTCAACAAATGGTTTGCAATATCAGCAACTTTACATCAACGGCTTAGCTTAATCGTTGTGTTTTTATTATGTTAAAGGACATACTGAGTATTACGAGCATATTTTATATGCACTAAATAACTGAATGACAATGAAAAACAAAGCAGTAAGTTGTTCGGGTGAAATGGGAAATTCATCACTGTTGATATATTCCAAAGATTTTAGGGAAATTCTTTGATATTTAGTAATTATTTACATCAAAAAGAAACTGAACTAACAGTTAGTGGAGCTTTTGTTTTAAACTGCAACTGGCACGACTTAGCCATACTTTGGAAACAAATGATTTCCCCCTAAAGCGGGTTAAGCTTCAAAATTACCGAAAACTAAGTTTGATCGATTTCAGAAAGGGAACATTTTAGCTTGCAGTTTTAGGTGTGACTGACAGATCCAATTTTAGCGGCCAATGTCTTACATAAAACGAAGGCTCGCATTCTGAAAACCATATACTTGATCACGTTCGCAAGCTCTCTGTTCCGGCCCAAACAGTTTGTTATATTCATTTAACAAAATCAGTAAAGAATTAGAAATTTGTAGCAGTTATCATATGGTTTCGTGTTCAATTTGGAATTAATTTGCACGAGTGAGTTTTTCATAAATTTCAA
>JANRMR010187450.1:0-11004 GCA_025434825.1 Bergia sp. 'catenularis'
AAACTAGCCATGATATATATATATATATATATATATATACTTCAATAAAGCGGAAACTATAGTAAATAGTGTACAACAGGAAAAAAATATTGTTTTCGTAATCCCTACTCCCAAGAGTGTAACTACACTCAGATTGCACTGACGGCAGGGAATAGCACGTTTTATCTTGCATAGTATTTTAATTCTAAGTTTTGACATATTTCGCTAAGGCAAAAATTGTTTATAAAATTGTAATAAAACTTCAAGTTTATGAACATAAAACGTTTTCGACCATTATTGAGGTCATCATCAGGTTTGAATTTTGACTCTAGTGTTTGCATATTTTGCTTTAAAATCTGGTGGCCGAAAATTTATAGGAAGAACGTTTTTGACAAACAACACTTTTTTAAAATTGCTTTAATTAGTTTTACCCATATCAGGTCTCAATCTGGCTTTTATTCGTTCAATTGTGAAAATTGAAATCCTCAGCAGTCTTGTTACATATTGAATGGTCTAGTTTTACTGATCACTGTTTTCCATCTTTCCAAAAATTGCACTAGTCGTTTCACAAAGCAAGACAACTTGTGAAATTACGAAACTGCTGGAGCGATTAGCATTCGTGATAAAATATTTAAAATGTTGTATCTGATATGGGTAAATCTAATTTTCTTCGTGTGTTGTTTGATAGCAGAGAGTCGCTATTATCTAGTGTGAAATGTCATTTCTTATCTTATTTTGTCTTGAAACGGGTATGAAAGTCTCTTTTCAAATATATATAAATATATACATATATCTTTTGTATTTTCATCAAAAAGGTGTTGACAAGTGAAGACCTGTAACAAAAGGCTCTACAGTTGTAAAGTATGCAAATGGCTGTATATATGAACATATACATTTAAACTTTTAGTATTTAGCAAGGATGAGCCAATCTATAGAACGGTAAATAGTCATTCATTTTATTATTGTTATTATTACTATTATTATATTATATTATTATGACACAACTACTATTTATATTACTACTATGCTATTATATTATTATCATTATTATTACTATTCTTATAATAATGATAATAATAATAATTATTATTATTTATTATTATTATTATTATTATTATTATTATTATTATTATTGTATGTTTTTTGAGACACACACCAATTTTTCTGGGAGCTTGTCATCAGTTTCAACAGCTTCCCAAACCGGCTCACAGGCTGCCATTAGTTCATCAAACCCAATGTTGTTGTCTTGCTCAATCTCCAAACCAAAGATCAATGAAGAAAAGCCAAGACAGCTCGTGTGAAGATGAGATATTCTGTCCGTTTCAAGGTCGCTTTCTGCAGCAGATATCAACGCCAAATCGACCAAGACTTTGAGTTCCTTGGTTGCTAAAGTAGAAGTAAGCACAACAATATTTTCGCAGCTTTAAACTCTTTCGTGTTATTGCAAAAACAAGAATAAAAGTGTCTAGAGTAAAAAAAGAGAAGTAGCAATCTATCCAAAAAACGATGACACGATTTACCACAAAGACATAGGGGTGGAGAGCAAAATAAATGAGAAATATTTTAGAGGGGTACGAAACAAACAAATAGCTGTATAACGATGGACTCGCAAGAACAACGTCTCACTGAAGGCCCGAAATGACTACAGTAAAGGGCTAAAAACATAAAAGTGATAATTACAAATGATTTTTTTTTTTGTTATTTGTTTTGTTTTGTTTTAGCTTCGCTTGTTTTGTTTTCATGCTTCTCAGCAGCATTAACCCTGTTTATTTAAATTTATTTATTTTTAATCTTTTACAATTTTTTTACAACTTGACACTGTTTACAAACATAGTACGCATACAAGGGAAAAGCAATTTTTTTAAAAAAAAATAATAAAATAAAAAAATAATAAAACGAAGAAAACAAAATCCGAACAAAAAACAAAAACAAAAAGAGACACTTTTAGTTGAGAAAAGAAGCTAAAGATTAAACTAGTTTAAAACATTTTCTGAGCGTCTGCTAACCATCTTGTACAAAAGGGACGAAATGTCGGTTTTCATTTTTTAGAATGGTAATCTAACTTTTCTTTTGCAATTAGAAACTTTGTATAATATTTTGTTTTTGTCCTCTGCACGATAAAGTCGAGTTATTGAATTTTGAATAATAATGTAATATTTGCCGTTTAGAATGATCAGATTCACCAACAGAACGTTTGGCTTGTCTTCACACATTCCGAAAACAACCTCCCTTATTTTTAAAGGTTTTAAAATGCTCTTTGAACAGAGCTTAGGATTGCTGCATACCAGAAAAACGATGCTTTGGTCTTTTAAGCTTACAAATCGGGGTTTTCTGAAGGCGATTTTATGCTGTTGAATTTTTCGGCTCTGCGATCTTGTAATGTGATGTGTTACGGTTGCAGGCCCCCTCTCGTTCGCTAACATTGTTTTAGACAAGAGAGGAACTTGGCACTGGAACCTTTATACGTCACATTTCCAGACGGTGGCGCCGGGCAAACTCAATAGTGAAAAACCGCCTTAAGAAAACCCCGATTTGCGGATCTACAAGACCGGAGCATCGTTTTCTACTATGCAGCAGACCAAAGCTATGTTTAAAGATCATTTTGGACAGAACATGTTCAAATATCCGAGGATTCCTTTTGTAAGATCTAAACTCATACACTTTGTTCAGAACTGTTGTACTAACGCGCAGTGAAAAAACAAGTGCTCTAAAGTTTCTAAGTCGCTTCGGCAGAAGTCACACAAGGAAGATTCCACTTTTCCCATTTTGTACAACATATTATTGGTTTAAATAATTCTTTTCAAAATTTTAAACTGAAACTCACGCAGTTTTGTAACTGATGTTATTTTAAAATGGATTGAATTATGCTCTTCTAGCTAATTTGAAAGTTTGGGTTTTTATACAGTTTTTCATATGTTTTCTGAAGGCTTATATAAGTCAGAACACTTCAATCGCATTTTATTCAAAAAAGTTGTTTTGCCTTTAAACATTTCAGGGTATTGAGATGAAAGCATTTGCATTTAACGTCCATGTTGGTAAACACCGGTATAGGTGTATAGAGGCCAGATACACACTCGATGAAGAAATAATTTGGGCCACGGGATCCCTACGGATCAAGTGTGTCGAAAGGTATATAAACACAGTGTGTGTTCCCTCCCTTACCTAATCGTAGTTTCCTAACATTTGCTTCCGAACAATTGCTAAGGTGCCGAGTGTTCAAACAACTCAATCAGCAAGTTGATTCGAGTTTAAACTGGGCATGACCATTGTCGCTGTCAAATACACTAAAACACTCCCAACAGGCTTTCATGAACCTGAAATGTATTTGAGCTACATGGATTGCCGATCTACTCATTCATTCGCGAGTCGAGTCGCGAATAGTAGTTCATCCGTCGTAGTGAACAATTCGACTGAAAAAAAACACTAATGAATCAAAACAGGTTGACATCGCTGAGTGTCGACTATAAAACTTGTAGTTCAAGAGTTTTCCTCTAAATTAAGAGACACGCTTAGGATGACAATAAAAACTGTCCAACGGCTCGCTCAACTTAAATCACGGAAAAATGAAACCAGTTACTTCTGGGAATGTGCGTAAGGTATTGCGAATTTACCAATCAGTAATGGTCGCATTGTCTTTTGAGCATTTATTGGAAAGAAAAAAAATCGCGATACAAAACTTATTGCGCTTTGAGACGTGAATGCCACCCTATATTAACGGCGTTGGTAACAAATATTTTTTTCGTAGTGGTTTTCGTCGCTTCACGACTCCGGCGATTAAGGATAATTATATTTCTTCCGAACTAGCCGGCATTCCCGTACGTCTTCTCAAAACCGCAATAAATTTATGTAATCAAACTTTAGAAAAACAATATTTATTGACAAGTTTTTTTGATATATTTCAAACTTAGAAATGATACTGTTGTCAGCACCCAAACTGAAAGCAAACTCTTACATTTGATAGTAGATTGAAGCCACTGGATTAGCTCCTTACTCTCGGCCACAGCAGTCAAACATTCCATTTTCTTTGGTGATAGATGTAGTAGCGACACCCCTGCTCTGAAAAATCGGTCATCCATCGATTCCAGTGCTTTGTGTTGAAACTCTGGCGCCATCTGTATTAAAAAAAATTAAGTCAATTGACCGTTCATATATGTTGATTACAACAATGTATAAAGATGAGCAATTTTTGCAATGTAGTGATAAATAACAGTTATTGCCACGGGACTATATCGTCGCGCGGCGCTGTGTTAGCCTGAAAATTTATACACGTAGTCAAGAGAACATAATCCTAGGATTATTTTCTCATGACGTAGTTCAAGGCTTATTACTAAATGTAAAATTATTTCTAAACAACAATTCCACAAGAGGACGTTAGATATGAGCTAATAGATCACAGCGCCTAGTTGCTTAAGATCATCTCATATCCATTTGGTGTTTGTGAGGAATAATTATTTTATTAAATGCCAAATCAAAACAGAAATTGAAAACGTTGTTGTTGCATTAGCGCAGACATGCTGACTTAGTTTCAACAACTGCCGTGCATGACAAAAAATATGAAACTGGCAAAAATAGCTTTTTGAAAGTTCTCATATATCTTCACGATTTGAACAAGATATGTCTTAAGCCTTATCAAATCGTCTAAATACTGCAAGTTAAGATTGAACACGCAAAACATAGTCATCTTTTAAAACTATACAGTTTAACACGAACTTTCAAGAATTCGAACATTTAGTAACTTTAATTACCTGCTCCACAAGGTCCTCAACTGCTCGAAAATCTCCTTTCAGTGACATTGTTTTCCTAAAGTTACAAATCTCCCTTGCTGCAGCAGAACATCCACGCAGCTGCTGGTAAGTTCTTATTTCCGCGATTCTCCTGCGAACAGTTTCCTTTAACGGAGCTGATACCAATTCTTTACTGACACATCTCAATATCAGTTCCAATTCACGTTCAAGCTCCTTTGGTCGCTCTTTAAGCTTCCCTAAGTGCTTGTCAACGTCCTTTAGAGTTATGCTTCCAGCAAGGACACCACTGGCCAGATGAACCCACTGCTCATACGCAGGAAACCAAATCTGATCAACTGCATCATTCATGCTCAAGGAATCTTTCGTTACATTGTCTGTTTTACGTTTGTTTTGAGCTTTTTTGCCCTGTTGCTTCCAAATCTCAACAAAAACATTGCTTGTGGTGATATCTAAAAGTCCTTTCATTGCATCTTTTACTTTGGTTTGGAGAAAATCGCTAAAAAATGTGACCACAACAGCTTCTCCTGAGGATCGTATTTTGCACAGTTCATTCAACTTCAACTTTGAGATGTCTGTTTGTGATTTTCTCCTGAGTCTTGTAGTGTTTACTGAAAGAAAGGAAACAATAAAGTGATATTTTTCCTAATTTTATGTACAGAATTGCTCACGTCTTTACGCTAAGATATATCTAACTGACTTATGATTTTCACTATAAGAAAACTTATTAGAAACGTTGATTTGTCATGTTCACAGTAAAAAATATACTTTTAGAGGTATTATGTCAACTAACCTTGTTTAATTTTTCTGGCATTATCCGCAGTCTTTGGAAAACGTTTTAAAGTATTCGGAAAATATCCACCATCTATAATGAATTTGACCCTTCTTTATTAACAGAAAGTTTTCTATTTCAGATTCTTTTTTATCTCGGTTGCCTCTTCGGTATTATCAGTGTTTGACAATAACAAAGCTATTCTAAACAACAATACAACAAGTTTTCACATTAAAAAGTTACTTCCCGATGAACACTTCTAAATGTCAAGAAACCTATATTCTGAAAAAAAAAATACACATAAAATTACTTAATTTGAAGAGCTTATACCCTACTGGAGTGTTCCTCAGACCCCAAAACATTTCCAGCTAGGATGGTTGGATGAAATAACAGATCACCTAAAGTAAAGTAAAACGTATCAATTTCTACCATACTGTAGCTACTTTACTGATGTGACTTCTACTCAGGCCCCTCACCTAATACTGAAAATTGTTTTGCTATAACAAAACACACCTGGTTCTACGAATTCACACATGCCCAGAAAATTGTCCACTCGTTTTTTCTCTGCTTGGAATTCTCTCAGCTCTTCAAAACGCATCTGCATCGACTGATCAAGGCTGCTTATGGAAAGAGTTTTTCCGTTGCCGTTTGCGGTTAACGTTGATGAAGTAACTATACCCCAAAGTTCTATGAAACGTTTCTGATGCTGTTTCAACAGATATAGAACCTGAACATTGATAGAACCATCGATGACACTGCTGCCTGTCTTCTGAATGAGTGCTTGCAAACCCCTCAGAATTGTTTTTCCAACACTTGTAAGGAATTCAATTCTTTTTGACATTTCACCTATAAATGACAGCATAGAAGTGAACATTCCTAACAACACTTCTCTTAAGGGAAAACACTCAAAGAAGAAAGGAAAAACAAGTTCTTGGAAAAAGGGGAGAAAAAGGTCTTCCCTTAAAATTAGAATCTACAAATTGAAAAACTAGTAAACTATATATTATTTCAAAAACGAGTGCGAGTGTTTCGTTACACATTCCAAACAGACCAAGCAAACGTTGATTCCCGAGGGGGGAAGCTCAATGGTTTTATCTTTTTTCAAGGTGTTTAGAATGTGTGATGAAACTCGATGAACGAGTTTTCAATTTGTTTTTTCAAATGAACCGATTATTCGCACACAGTTAACGAAAGAATGTGCAAGATAATTTTTGAATGCTGCATTATTTAAATCGTTAATAAAATAGCCTTCACAAATCGTGTTTTTAATTGTGCAGTTGACCATAAAGCCTAATGGCTAAGTGCATATTAGATAAATAGTGTCATAGTAGAAAAGTTGAGGGTTGGAGTCACCTTGTGGCTGGAAAAAGTAATAAAATAGAATGAAAACTAAAGATAGCCAAATATAAAGCATTGGTTTGTGTAACTCAGGTAACAAACAAGAAAAAAACTATTACTTGAACTACAACATATTGAATCCACAGGCTATCACTCACAGACATTCAGTTTAGCCTTTACTTAGTGATATAGAAAGATTGCTTCAATGGCATCGGCGCTCGTTAGAGCTCAAAAACCGAATGTCTGAATGCATGGAAGGCAAATCTATACTTTGTGATACCACAAAAACGACCGTTTATATCCAATTTAAGTTTACCTATTAAGTATTATTCTGGAGTTGATGAATTGACTAGTCTGGAGGGAATATTCATTTATGTTTTACTTTAAGGTCTATAAATCCGATTTATTTCCATGGCTGTAATATATCTTAATACTAGACAACTGTCGGTAACACAATATTACTGTACTCCGAGGAAAAAAAGATGGACCGCGTATAGTGGCTACCAGATGCGTCTAAATATACTTTTGGTTCGACCTCGCCGCCGTAAGATGTATCCTCGTAATTCACCACCAGCACGCTGTAGGCTTTTAAAAGGTTGGCCACATTGCTTCACTAAAGCCGGTCGAACGATTTTGCTCAGAATTACACCAAGTTTGCAAGACAGCAAAGCCATCAATACACGATGCTTGACATTTTGTTAATCATTTTTATGACAAATAATTTACGTCAGACAATAAAAGCGCTTTTAAAATTTGGTTATACATTTATAGATTACATAAGTCGTCAAAGCAGTACTATATATTACAGAGTGGGCAAACCAGGCTTCATACCGATTCGGCTTTCTCAGCCAGACAAAAAAAGACTACTTCTAAAGTTAACGGCGCTTCACATACCATTGATTAAAGTTATTTTGTAACTGTGTATTGTTTCCTCAAATTCGTAAGGATTTATGCAGCTGGACTTTCCCTATTCTTGTGTTTTTTGGTAGTTAAAATGCGGTTTTTTGGAAAAGAGCTATAATATCTTAGTTTATTGAGTCAGCTCAAAAACAAAATATACTCTTTGAAATACTAATTGCAATGCAGTGTTTATCGATAACAAAGTTAAAGTCATATGAGTTTTATTGGCATGACCAAAATAATAACAAATATAACAATAACAATATGTTGTAGTTTTAGTAGCCCCTTGTCCCCGCCTACTTTCTGGTTTTCTCAGGTAGGCACCAGTGCGATCATAAGTAAAAATGTATGAATCCTTGAAAAAGCAATAGTTAATTTCATGTTTCTTTTCGATGTAACAGATCCTCAAGGAACTTTAAACTTGAGCTTTCTACACAAAACTCAAATCTTTTGACTGCCTTTTTGAACTTAATTTACGCAATCAGTCTACTTACCAAACATTTTCAAATAACCTGTCATTGGTCCCCAGGTGAGAAGAAGTTCAACTCTAGCGTAATCACTTGTTATATCTTGCCAAGATTTAGTTAACAAGAGAGACAACAGTTCTCCGAATCTTGTAGATCGAGTGTCTTTTCGAACACTACCATCCCTCAGTTTTTCAAAGGCGACGTCGGCACCTTGCCCCTTCTATTTGAGAAGAAAATATGTTTCTTTAGCAACAACATAATTTCGTAAGACTAGAACCTACAACAGCGGTTTAGGCGTGCACACCTCCCCAACCAAACTCAATGTGTTAAAACATATGGCTATTAATGTGTTACGAAAGTTTCTCATCGATCCATATGAGAAATCAAACCGATGTGTAGACAATTTTTAAAATAGTCAGAATTACATTGACAAGTAAACTTCTCAACACTTTTGAAAACTGTTTGTACTTCAAACGCATTAACCATCCTCTACAATTAAACCCTAACAATTTTAATGTATTTTTCATTTAGTTTTTGACGCTAAATGAACTAACAATCGGTATCCAAAGCCTGACACTTCTACTCAAGACAGGTATTGCCTATTTAAGCAGTTCAGTCTTTAAACAAATTTAAAACCAAAACTATGCCTCGTCTGATGCGAATTGTTCCTCATCGACTATAGTTTAATGAAAGTCGCCTTAATAAGTATTTTACCGTACTGTACAATTTATCTTTTCTTATGGACTTCACTCAGCCTTTGAAGCAAAATCTACAAAATCTAACTTCAAACTCATATCAACGTGGCTGCAACTCTCAAGATACCAAAATTCCAAAACAGATAAAAGATAAAGGACACATAATCTCAGACTGGAATTTTGAAAACTCCAATTGGCTATGGTGGCTGAACTGTTTAAAAATAGCAACCGCATTTCGCGTACAATCAAACTCGCGTTGGAATTGAGACAACATACATTGGATTTGAGGAAAGACTCGAACAGCATCAAACTCTTCCTAGCAAAAAAATTAACTACAATTTAAAAATCTAGTGCTATAACTCATTAATACAACAGTTAGTTTACAAATCTAAACTGGAAATTTTAAACATTCTCGTTTAGTTGATTTAGTTGTGTAAAAGAGATATTTCATATTATTCCGACCACTTTATTCAATACTGTGTTACAAAAACTCCAATATTGCAGATTGTAGATTGACTTTCGCCCGTAGCACTCAGCGCAGTGTAGATTGTAATGAATGTTCTTGGTTTATCGATTTCGTTTTAAGCAGAAAGCACGTTAATACTACAAGACCAAATACTTAAACGAGGTAACTTAAATTTCTATTGAAGAATCTCTCAAACTGGGGAACTTTTCAAATTATGCATACAGATCAACTGACTCAATAGTCAATACGACTGTAAAACCTCATGCAGAGATTACCTATTCTAACTTAAAGGACATAAAAAGGATATCATATCACATGCAATCCTCTACCAATCACGGGCCAAACGACCTACTTTATCACTTCTAAAATTTCCTGCAATTTTCTCAACAATGACGGTTGTAACATTCGCCTACATAGTTTTTAGAATTCAATAATAGACCTTTTAGGAAACTAAAACGTAAGTTAAACTTAACTCAAACTCGATTATTAATATAATTCTAGTTTATCAAGCCATACATGGTTCTGCATGATTCTTGTTTTCGGTACTTGGAAAGAGAACGTGATTGATTATTGGTGGCACATAATCTGATTGGTCGGGAAAATGTGCAAGCCTGGATTCCGCCAAAAGACAGAGAGAGCAGTTGTACACCTCTAGTCTTACAATGTGAGCTTCCATTAATGTTAAGTAACTGGTATTTTGCAGCTTATAAAAACAAGATGGGGTCAAACTGTCCGACCAATGGTTCTTTCAAATGCTGGTTTTTACAGTGATTTGCAATTTATTAAAATACCAGCCGTTCGGATTCGCACACAGATTGCATATATTCAATCTGCAAAAATTTTACGTCTCAGAAAAATCTTTCGCAACGATCCAAGTGCTTTTCTATAGAAAGCGGCAAACTTCATGCGACCAACTTTATATTTGACCTTCGAAACTGAAAATTACTTTTAATAGTTTGATGATCGCATGAAACGTTGTACTGGACTTACATTACAGTTCTGCCAGTTGTACCTTATCTTGGTGATGACGATAATAATAATAATAATAATAATAATTATTATTATTATTATTATTATTATATAATGAATTATATTAACTCTGCAACAGCCGTCGAGGAGCGGTGTCACATAATGTGTATGTACAATTTTGTATGTGAGCTAACAACCCTAGAATCTCAATCTCTTAAAGCCAGAGCTTAAAGCATACAAAGTACTTTACAATACAAACCGCTATGATTTTGTCAACGGATTCAACTGCTAGTGCATTAAAGGATTCCATAATCATCTCGTGGTAACTGTCCATCTTCAAATTGCAGAAAATTTCAAGGATGAAGTCCTCAGGAACCTAAAAAGAGTTGTTATGATATATACTTCAGTTTGATTTTATCTGACAAAGTCAAACTAACAGTTAAACGAATCTATACATGCTAATACACTCGCCGGAGAAAATTTTGTTTCACTGTGAAACTGTCTCATAACTTTTGGGAGAAAAACAGGAATAATAATCGATTTATAAAGCTCTGATATTTCAATTTTTGGCAAAATTAAATCCATACTTACAGATCCCAAACATTTTTCTTAGTTTTGTTTTCCATACCACTGTTACTTAACTTTTTCAAGCGCGAGGATTACGTTAAATAGCTAC